>JAJPUD010013136.1:24892-45434 GCA_023553655.1 Myrmecobius fasciatus | reverse complement strand
TCAGTGAATTGTTGTCTTTTTCCAATTCACCAATTTTGTTTTTCAGTTCACCATTTTTATTTTCCAGTGAATTGGTGATTTTTTCCAATTCACCAATTTTGTTTTTCAGTGAACTGTTTTCTTTTTCCAATTCACCAGTCCTATTTTCCAGTTTTTGATATTTCTGTTGCCCTGATCTCAATTTATTTCCCCATTCTTCTTCTAGCTCTCTTTTGAGATTCTTAATGCAATCATCCAGGTAAGCCTTCTGAAAGGGAGACCATCTTAAGTCTGCCTTTGTGGCTTCATCTGGGATTGTTTTCATAATGTCAGGATCTGGGGACTGTTCTATTTTTTCTCCGTAAAAGCTTTCTATGGTGAGAGCTCTCTTCTGCTTCTTGCTCATGATTTAAAGTTGGGATATTGGTCAAAAGCCGAGAAAACTGCAACAATTTATATTTGCCCTGGGGCAGTTTGCCGAGTTGACTTCCGGTCTGAGGCTGGTCGGGCTAGATTTGCACCAGGACCACGTTTTCAGCTGTTCTCGATCCACCCCCTTCCAAAGGCAGATCTGCCAAAGCACCTGCCCGCAAGCAGAGCAAAGTGGCCCAGGCATCTCCCAGAGGCTTCCTGGGTGCCCAAAATCCGCCCCTCTATCGCAGCCCTGACTTCCGCCCCGGCTGGAGTCCCATCGCGACCAGAGGCCGATTTCCCCTGAGGCTAACCTTCTCCCGGAGTTCTTTCACGGTAGATCTTTTATAGAAGTGCGTTGTAGTCCAAATGCTTGGCGAGGACCTCACTCAGAAACCAGTTTTAAGGCTTACTATGTCTGGGTTTGAGGGAATGTCGGAGGGAGTTCACAGAGAAAGCTGTCCGCAGTTCGCCATCTTGGCTCCGCCCCAAGCTTTTTAATTTTTAAAAGAAAGTTATTTTTTAAATTTTTTTAAAATTTTTATCTTTTTATGCTTCTCTTGAGTTCTCTTGAGTTCTACATTGAAGATCAAATTTTCTATTCAGCTCTAGTCTTTTTATCAGAAATAAATGAAAGTCACCTGTTTCATTTAATGTCCATTGAATGGCTGTTTGCAATATTTTCTCCTTGATTTTATAATTCAGAAATTTAACTATGATGTGCCATAGAGTTTTCATTTGGGAGTGTCTTTCAGGAGGTGTTCAGTGATTTTTTCTTCTGAGGCAATTGGGGTTAAGTGATTTGCCCAGAGTCATGCAGCTAGGAACTATTAAGTGTCTGAGATCAGATTTGAACTCAGTTCCTCCTGACTTCAGGGCTGGTGCTCTATCCACTGCTCCACCTAACTGCCTCCTCAGTGAATTTTTTCAATGGCTATTTTACCCTCTGGTTCTAGGACATAAGGGCAGGTTTCCTTGTTGATTTCCTGAAAGATCATCTCTAGGTTCTTTTTTTTTTTTTTTTGCTTTTTGCTGAGGCAATTGGGGTTAAGTGACTTGCCCAGGGTCACACAGCCAGGAAGTGTCTGAGACCAGATTTGAACTCAGGTCTTCCTGACTTCAGGGCTGGTGCTCTAGGTTCTTTTTTTAATCATGTTTTTCACAAAGTACAATAATTCTTAAATTGTCTTTTCTCTAATTTCCAGGTCACTTGTTTTTCCTACATGGTATTTTACATTTTTTTCTATTTTTTTTTCATTTTGTTGGTTTTGTTTGATTGATTCTTGAAGTCTCACTGAGTCATTCACTTCTCTTTGTTAAATTCTTATTTTTAGTGAATTATTTTCTTCAGTTAGCCTTTTTATCTCCTTTTGCATTTGGTCAATTGAACTTTTAAATGAGGTGGTTTTTGTTCATTGCATTTTTTTCCATTTAATAAATTCTGTTTTTCAACAAATTGGTTTCTTTTTCATATATATTTTCTAAGGAGTCATATGCTTTTTCCATTTTATAAAATTTATTTCATAAGGAATTATTTGCTTTATTTCATTTCATCTAATCTATTTTGTAAGGAGTTAAATGCTTTTTTCTATTTCATCAAATGTATTTTAAGGAGTTTTCTTCAGATAATTTCTGTTTTTCTTTTTCTAAACTCTCTTGCCAAGTTCTCATTTCATTTTCCAATTTTTTCTAACTTTCTTTTAAGATCTTTCTTGATTTTTTTGAAGAGAGCCTTGGGAAATGGGGATTAACTCATATCACCTTTGGGGGCTTCATCCCCAGATGAAGCCCTGGGGATGATTTGCCTTTAGGATCCTCAGGGTTGGAGATCTGGTCTTCTTTTTCTTCAAAAAAGTTATCAATGCTCACTGCTCTTTTTACTTTTTTGCTAATTTCTTAAAGGTTAAGGTCTGCTCTTAAGACAAAGGAGCAATAGCCACTTTAGGTTGTCCTAGGGCCAGAGCTGTTAACTGCTGGTGCTGGGTAGGAATGGTCAAATCCCATGTTTTTCTGAAATTCAGAGGCTCACTATTTGCCTTTTGTATTTGCTTTGGGTGTCTCACAGCTAATCTGTTGTTTGACTGGCTTGTAACCAGGACAGAGTAGCCTAAGAGGCCCTCAGAAGATTGCCCAGTGCTGGACACTGCCAAACTCTGGTTCCCTGCCTTGGGCTCCTTGAACTGCAAATGCCTTACACAGCTTCTCTCCCTGCATGATTGAAACAGACCTTTTTTCAAGTTCTTCCAAAGTATCTTCTGGAAATTTGTTATACTCCAAATATTTGTAGGTTCTGTCACTGCAAAACCAGTTAAGAGGCTTGATCTGGTATTACTGAGGGTCATTAGGAGGAGATGCAATATTAGTATTCATATAAATCTAATAGCAAGCATTTCCAGTATTGGGAAATGGCAGAAGTCTTCACAATAAGATGAGGAGTGAAGCAACTATATGCATTATCACTAATAGTACTTAATATTATACTAGAAATGCAAACAATAGCAATGAGAAGAAAAAAGAAATTAAAGGATTTAGAAAAGGCAGTAAGTAAATGTTTGTCATACTTTGCAGATGATATAATAGTATACTTGGAGAATTCTAGAAAATCAAAGAAAAAATAGTGCAAATAATTTAAAAATTGAGTGAGGATGAACATCATAAAATAAATCCAAATAAATCATTAATATTTCAATATGTCATTAACAGAGTCCAGCAGAAAAAAAAATTAAAATTGAAATTCCATTTGAAATGACTGCAGATAATACAAAATACTTGAAAGTCTACTTATAAGTCAAATACAGAAACTATACAAACATATATATATTCATATGTGAAACAACTGAAAAAAATATTAAGTGCTCATAGATTAATTGATCTAGTCAATATAATAAAAATGACAATTCTACCTCAATCAATTTACTTATTTAATGCCATACCAATCAAACTGCCAAAAAAATCACATTTGAGAGCTATTAAAAATTTTAAAAATTCACCTGACAGAACAAAATGTAAAGAACATCAAACAAATCACTAAAAAAAAATAACAAAAAGTGAAGTTGCCTAGCAATACCAGATTTCTGTAGAGGGGTACAGATAGTGGGGAATGCTGGGTGAGGCATAAATCCCTTTAGTCCAGGAAAAGGAACCCTGCTGACCATGTCTGGTTTGACTCCTTATTCCCCCCCAAGAGCATCTCAGCCTTCCTGAGAAGTCAGGGGGCATGACAACCTGTGTTGTACTTGAAGCACAGTTATGCTAACTTAGCAAGGAAACATCTGCATACAATAGCAAGTTGTTTATGTGATCCTACATGTGCAGTATCCTTTTGTTAAATGCATTATATAAGCATAGGATATATAAGACTGAGACTTTTTTAAATAAGCGGAATCCTGTTTGACCATCTTTGTGAGTTCTGTCTTTTAATTCCTCATCCATGATCAGGATTTGAGTTGGTACCAAAATCTTCCCATGAGCATGTCCAGACAGATTTCAAATTGGATTACACAATGGTAATCACTTTTTTAAAAAAATTAATTTAATTTTTTAAAAAATTTTTATAATTTTTTTTTGTTTTGTTTTTTAATTAATTAATTAATTTTTTTTTTATTTGCAAAACATATGTATGGATAATTCTTCAACCTTAACCCTTACAAAGCTTTCTGTTACAAATTTTTCCTCCCTACTCTCCATCCTTCCCCTAGATGGCAGGATATCCACTACATGTTAATTATGTTAAAATACTTGACAAATCAAATATATGTATACATATTCCCACACTTTTCATTGTTGTGCAAGAAAAATAGTATCTACAAGAAAGAAATATCAAATAAAGGAAACACAATGTAAGCAAACATCAATCAAGAGCATGAAAATGTTATGTTATGGTCCACATATCACATCCTTCTCTCTGGGTGGATATGGCTTTCCTCACTGAACAATTGGAAGTGGTTTGAAACATTTCATTGTTGAAGAGAGCCATGTCAATCAGAATTGATCATCATATAGTCTTGTTGTTGCCGTGTATAATGATCTCCTGGTTCTGCTCATTTCACTCAGCATCAGTTCATGCAAGTCTCTCCAGACCTCTCTGAAATCGTCCTGCTGGTCGTTTCTTACAGAACAATAATATTCCATAATAGTCATATACCATAATTTATTCAGCCATTCTCCAATTGATGGGCATCTATTCAGTTTCCAGTTTTTAGCCACTACAAAAAGGGCTGCCACAAACATTCTTGCACATGTGGGGCCCTTTCCTACCTTTATGATTTCTTTGGGATATAATAGAAATGCTGCTGGGTCAAAGGGTATGCACAGTTTGATAACTTTTTGAGCGTAGCTCCAAATTGCTCTCCTGAATGGTTGGATCCATTCACAGTTCCACCAACAATGCATCAGTGTCCCAGCCTTCCCACATCCCCTCCAACATTTGTCATTATCTTTGCCTGTCATTTTAGCCAATCTGACAGGTGTGTAGTGGTACCTCAGGGTTGTCTTAATTTGCATTTCTCTGATCAATAGTGATTACACAATGGTAATCATAAAAACAATCTTGTATTGGCTAAAGAAGAGCTTGGTAGAATAGAGAAATATATTAGAAAGACATACAAAGTAGTAAACAAGAATTATAATACAGTACTTGACAAATCCAACAATCCAAGCTTTTTGGAAAAGAATTCATTATTTGACAAAAATGGCTGGGAAAACTGGAAAATAATTTGGCAAAAACTGTGTGTGGATCAATATCTCATACCACAAAATAAAATAAGATCAAAATAGAGTCATGATTTTTTAAAAATTTAATTCTTTTCTTGTTATATATTTATGTTAACTTTTAAAATACATATTTCTTTGTGAATCATGTTAAACGAGAAAAATAAGAAGAAAAGAGAAAAACCATGACGAAGAAAAAAAACAGAAAAAAATTAAGAAAGTATGTGTTGATTTATATTTAATATCCATAGTTCTTTTTTTTGATGCAAATGGTGTTTTCTATCCAGAGTTTGTTGGGATTGCCTTGACTCACTGAACTACTGTAAAGAAAGAACCAAGTCTTTCATAGTTTATCATTGCACAATCTTACTGTTACTGTGTACAATGTACTTCTGGTTCTGCTGGTTTCATTCAGCATCAGTGCACGTAAATATTTCCATGTCAGCTTGTTTATCATTTTTATAGAATAATATTCCTTTACTTTTATATACCATAACTTATTCAACTATTCCCCAATTAATTGGGATGTATCCATTTTCCAATTGTTTGCCACCACAAAAATTGCTGCTACAAACATTTTTGCACACATGGCTTTTTCCTTTCTTTATGATTTCTTTGGGATACAGATTTAGTAGAGGCACTGCTGGGTCAAAGGGCATGCACAATTTTACAACTCTTGGGCTATAAGTTCCAAATTGCTCTTCAGAATAGTTGGATCATTTCACAATTCCACCAACAATTTATTAGTTTCCCAGTTTTCCCACAGCCCTTCCAACATTTCTCATTATCTTTTCCTGTCATCTTAGTCAATCTGAGAGGTGTGAGGTGGCTTTAATTTGCATTTCTCCAATAATTAATGAGTTAGAATATTTTCTTCATATTATAATATATGGCTTTAATTTTATCATCTGAAAATTGTCTGTTTATATGCTTTGACTATCAATTGGAAAGTGACTTGTGTTTTCATAAATTTGAAACACGCGTAATTTTTTTTTCCTCAGCTTTGTCTTTCTCTTTTAATCTTGTTTCTGCTTATTTTGTTTCTCCTTCTCATGGTTCTAATATATCAGGGCAGTTTCCTTGATGATCTCTTGAAGAATGTTTTTTTTTTTGTTCATGGACTTCTAGTAGATCAGTAATTTTAAAATTGTCTTTCCTGGATTTGTTTTCCAAATTGGCTGTTTTTTACAATGAAATATTTTACATTTATTTCTTTTTTCCTTTCTTTTTAGTTTGTTTAACTGATTCTTGATGTTTCATAAAGTCATTAAGTTCCATTTGCCCTGTTGTAGTTTTTAATGTATGATATTCTTTTCTTAGTTTTTTAATCCCCTTTTCCATTTGATTAATTCTATTTTCAAAGTGTTTTCTTCAATGTATTTTTTGCATTTAGCCTATTGTATTTTTTAAGGAATCAGTTGCTTCAGTGGATTTTTTTTTGCATTTAATCAATTGTATTTTTTAAAGAATTATTTCTTAACTCAATTTTTCCCCTTTCTTTTCCAAGCTGTTGACTGTCTCTTGCATACTTCCCTTGGTTTTTCTAATTTTTTCCTCTACCTCTGTCATGATTTTTAAACTGTTTTATGAGCATTTCTGGGCTTGAGGCCAATTTATATCACCTCTTAAGATTTCCTCTGTGGACATTTTTTCCTCTTCTGAGTTGGTGATTTGGTCTTCTCTGTTGCAATATTAGCTTTCTATAATGAAGATTCTTTTCTTTTTCTTGCTCATTTTGTTTCTTTCTCTTTTTTTAATTTTGTCTTTAATTCCTTTTGTGGTCAAGCTCTGTTCCTAGGGTAAAGGAGGAGCTGTCACAAGCTTCTTATGCAGCTCTCAACTTGACCTTAAGCTCACAGTAGGAGGTTGCTTTATCAGCTCTTTCCAGGATACAACCTGGCTACACAGAATTTGTCTTCTGGGCTAGAACTGGAGGTGGCCCCACTGGTCTGCTTTACTACTGGGCCAAGACTGTGAGACTCAGTTGCTGATCTGTTGTTTCTAAGACCCTTTCACTGGCTTTCCCAGACTCTATCTGAACTGAGCTGAACACCCTTTCACACCAGAGACACTTACCTTTCTTTAAATCCTTCTAATCTATCTTGAGTTGGAAAGTTGTTTTCTTCCCTCAGATGCTGTCAGAGGTTTGGTTTCATGTGGTTTTCAAAGGAAATTCAGTTCATTATTTAAACATAAAAGATGATACCATGGGATAGATTGCATGTTCTCTGAAGGCCTTACTAACCCTGATATTTTATAATTTTGCCTCAGGGAAGAAAAACAATAAGGGTAGGGGAAGAAGAAAATGAAGAGGTCAGAATTTATGCTTCCAAGTGAATATAAACATTCAGCAATGTGGGAGCAGAGCAATAATGAATTTAAAAAAAATTCTGCTCAACACTATCCTGCTCTAGGCATAATATCACCCTGTTATAATGGGAGTGGAAGGCACTGATCTTGGATTCATAGATCTGTTTAGCTTTGCTTTTGACAATTTCTCTAACTTTGATCAAGTAGCTTCATTTCCCTTAGCCTTAGTTTCCTCATCGATAATACAGGTGCAAAAATAGCTGCAGCATAAACCTTATAGAGTTACTGAGAAAAAGATGGTTTGGAATCCCTAAAGAGTAATATGAAAAGAAGCTGATGTTGCAATTATGCTATCTACTGCATAAATCAGGTATAAAGAGACTTGACTTCTCTCCTACTCATTGACACTGTCTTCTTCAAATATTTGGAACATTATCTAATTGGTGTTTTCATTTAGGATCATAGGAATTTAACAATAAAAGGAACTTTAGGCATTCTCTAAAATAATCATCATTTTATAGATGTTAAACCTAAATCTCATGTAGATTAAGTGACTTGTCGACGACCACTCAAACAGTAAATATCAGAGCTTGGATTGGAAACAAGTCTTTTGCCTTCAAATCTGAGGATCTAACTTGACGTCCTCAATTATGTTTTTAGGCCAATTCTTTAAGTCAGCGTTGGTGATTAGTTACAGTCAATTTACACCCACCATGATCTTCCTATAATTTACAGAGTTACATTTATTTTTAATTGTTCCTAGAGCATGGTGTTTCATGATTCATTGCTATATATAGCATAAATAAGCAAAACGCATCTCATTCTTTTAACTTATAAACTAAATGGGAGTCACATGAATGGGGAGTACAGATCATCCTAGAATAAATGTGTAAAGAAATGCATATCTTCAACGTTCTTGTTCTTTCATCTTCTAGGACCAGTTTGGGTCACTGAAGAGATTACCTGCCAAGCTGCAACCATAACTAAAAATTACCTTTTTATTTCAATGATCCTGCTCCTCATATCTTCATATTTATGAAGAGATCCTACTTTCTGCATGTCCCATGGTTCATAAAATTATTGATCATAGTGTTAGAGCTAGGAGAGACTTTCAGTGACACAGCAGGATCATAGATGGAAAGCTTGAATGGGCTTAGCATTCATGAAGTCCAAGCCCTTCATTTTACAGTTGAAGAAGCAGGCCTAGTGAGAATAAATGATTTACCCAAAGTCATAAAAGTCATAATGACTAGAAATGAAATTTAAACTCAGATCCACCACTGTTTCCCCTGCATTGTGATCCCTCTTAATTTTACAACTTAAGACACTGAGGACTAGACAAAATAAAATATTTATCTGTCATCAGGGAATTTGATGTTCAATTCTTCTGACTCCAGAATTGGTATTCTTGCATTGTCTTTTAAAGGCTCAAAGGGATGAGTTAGAAAAGTCAATCTGTCAATATTTAAGTGCTTATTGTGTGCTAACCTTGGAGATACAAATAAGTGCTAAGGATACAAATTCAAATATGAAAAAAAAGAAAGACAGTTCCTTCCTTCAGTGGACTTAGAATCTAATGGAAGGGAAATAACACAGCCATTAGAGCTAAAATTGATACCAAAAATGGGTTTATGATGGAGAAAACAAAGATGTCCCAGAGTAGTACAGTCAAATGAGAAATGAGATGTTTTGAACTGAGTTCTTCCTTAAGTAGAATTTTGAAGATCATAGCTATATTTTTCAAGCAGAGGGTCAGAGAGTAGTGATGAGATTAAATATCAAGATTAATGGAGTCTTTCAGAATGATGAGGTTTTCCGAATAATGAGATTCCTAGCACATGGTGAAAAAGTCAGACATGTCCCAGATAAATTCAACCAGCTCAGAAATGAGGAGAAAAGGGGAGTCAAGGTATGTCATTGTAATTCCTTACACAGAAACAAACAAGCCTGTGGCTTAGTATGTAACACTCACAAATTTTCATTTAAGTTGAAGTTAAAGGTAATCATAGTAGAATAATTCACTCAGTATACAATATGTCACCTTAATAATGCCATAATTGAATTATAATATGCATAACCTGTTGGCTTCAATCCTTTGAAGTCCCTATATTAGCTCCCTGCTCTGTAGGGCCAAAGGCAAAATTGCTGGAGCAGCTTACATATTCCTACCAACAAGTATTTCAGCTAACACTGTCAGTAATTAGAAAGATTTTGATCATGCTGACTTGTGATAGAAAGCTCAGTATGAGGGATGGGAACTCAGATGCAGCCCAGGACTGTTTAATTAGGCCATTGGCGTTCCCTTTAACATAAGGCACCAAGAAGTAACAAACACAAAGTCCACCGCCCTCACTTTACAGTTATGGAAACACATATATAGAAATGAAATGACTCCTCACAACAGCTCTATAAGTGGGGATTGCCAGGGCTTTTATTATTTTCATTCTAAGGTTGAGGAAGTACAAAGAAATGAAGTGACTCAACTAAGTGACTAAGTGACTCAACTAAGACAACGTACTATGAAAGAGTAAAAACCAGGATTTAACCCAAGTTGTTTGTGGTAGTGAAAAGGTTCCAGGACTTATCATAGATTTGAGATAAGGATTTGCCATTTGACCAAAACATGTAAGTAATTGGGTGAGTAGAACATTTTCCAGTTAGAAAATAATAATTTGCTAACAAATTCCTCACATTTTTCCCACTGCACTTAAGTCCCAGGATAGAAGTCAGCAGGAATTATTGAATTATTCTGCAGTATTTCCAATGAAGAAATGCCAAACTTGCCACTCTGAATTCACCCAGTGGTCCAATGACCCGAGTATTGTATTTTAATGTGACTTCAATACTTTTTGATCTCTTTGTTCTTCATGATATTAACATCTAAAGCTTGAGAGTGACTGCAAATGTGCCCACTTTCCATTATTACATTTAGATAGAGTTGTAACTCTATTAACCTTGAATTTCACAAAAAACTTTTTAAAATTGTTTGTTTAGATTAATGTATCCCATATTCATTTCTTCAGAAAACTTATTCTACAAAATCGTTATAGAGTAATAGAAATATGTTGAACATTAGAATGTTAGAGTTGAAGTGAACCTGAAAGTTGGTTGGTTGGTCATTGTCCTTCATTCTCAAAGAGGTCCAAAATGGCATCCCTATTTTAGAATCAAGTTACAGTGTGTCTGGTTATAGCTGATCATACCAATATGAACTGAGAAAGCTTTACCAAAGATGAGGCAAAAAGTCTATATAAATGTTTAGGATAGATTCTCTAACTTTGCAATCTCACCTTTTTTTTCACTTACTTTAATTCTTCTTCTTTGCTTCTAGAGTACTTTGTCAGATAAGGGCATGCTATGCTTAATAGCCCTGTGCCAGTATCTCCCCTGTTGCACAATCAATTCCAGTTTTCTTAAGAGAAAACTTGTGAGTGTCCTTGTATTTCTTTCTATGATCACTATTTAAACAATTGTCCTTTGTGAGTTTTCCATAAAATAGTCTTTTTGAAAAGCATATGTTTGATAAACAAACAACGTGACCAGTCCACTGGAGTGATGCTCTCTAATGCAGTTTAAATGCAGTTTAGTTCAAGAAAGGACCTCAGTGTCCGGTATTTTATCCTGCCAGATGATCTTCAGAATCTTCCTGAGACAATTCAATGGAAGTGATTCAATGTTCTAGCACGACATTGGTATACAGTCCAGCTTTCATAGGCAGACAGCAATGAGAGTCGCACACTGATTCTGTAGACCTTCATTTTAGTAGTCAGTGTAATATCTCTTCCCTTTTACACTTTCTTTCAGAACCTCCCAAACATTGAGCTAGCTCTGGCAATGCATGTGTCAATCTCATTATGGATGTGTATGTTCCTGGAAAGTGAACTATACATAGTATATAAAACTTCTACATTTGCTATGTTTGAAGTTTCCACTTATGGATTGTGTAGTGATGGCTCATAGAGTATCTTGTTTTCTTGGTGTTAATTGTTAGGTCAAATTAGCACAAATAGCAAAGATCAAACCATTCTTTGTTGCATCTCAGCTTTTTTTTTTACCATTTGCAAATAAACAATCATGCATCAACACCCTCCGCTTTAGTTTTGGCTTGTAGTCTTTTCAAGTTGAAGATTTTGCCATCAGTAAGATAGCTGACCTTGATGCTGTGTTCTTCATTGAAGGCATTTCATAACATGACTGAAAACATCATCCTAAAATGCACAGGAGCAAGCACACATCTTTATTGCACTGCATTGGTGACTGAAAAATTGTGGTACTATGCACAATACTCATAGATTTTCCAGGCAGATCAGAGATCAACAGGACTGTGTAGTCAAGTTTTCAACACTAGGTTTATTTTACTACCTAATACTTCCTGATTTTATTCAGACTGTGTTAACAATGCACTAAAGCCCCTTTATATGGTATCCAGTATGAAACAAATAAGGTTAAAATGTAAGCTTTATCAGCATCACCATTTTCTCTTTAAACCTATGAATTGTTTCTTTTCCTACCAACTTTCTTTGTGCCTACAGACATATAAGACAATCAAGTATACCATAAAAACTGTCCTTTAAAAAGAACTGCATATAATCTTTGAAATCAATTAATCTCAATAAAAGGTGAAATGGTTTGGACAAGAGGACTTCAATGGCCCCTTCCAGTTCTACAATTGTTTAAATAAATCATATAGGTCTATTCCCCTTTTTTAAGACCTGCCAAATCTCAAAATATTTAGGATGTCTTGCACTGAAGTCTTTTTCAAAATGACCCAAGTGTACTCCTAGATTCACTTAAGTGGAGTTAAGACTAAAATTTTAAATTCTAGGACTCCTAGCATTTAAAGATGAAAGGCACAATAACCTTTGTCTACATGAAATCCCTCAATTGAAAGAAAAGGAATCTGGTAACCAGAATGAAAGTGCTTTACCCAAAGTCACATACCATGAAGTTAGGAAAGTTTACTCTAAAGATGCAATAAATGATAGAGTCTTATATGACATGCTATCTAGTAGACATTATTCCCTGAAAATGCCATTATGTGTGTAGGAAGATATTTTTGTCCTATTGTTTTAGCTAGCATTCATATAATATTTTATTATCTCATGTGATTCTCACAACAACCCTGTAAAACAGGTGATATTATCTTCATTTTACAGATTAGGAAAATGAGACTAAGAGGAGTTAAATGACTTGTCCAAGCCATACAGCCATTAAGTGTTTGAGGTAAGACTAGAACTCAGGATTCCCTGATTCCAAATCCAGCACTCTTACCCAAATATTTTTTTTCCAATTTATTTGGTGCTAGGAAAACAGAGACAAAAATAAAAATAGTCCCTGTCCTCAATGAGCTTACATTCTACTTGATAGCATTCTCTCAATGCACTGTGACAAGGAACTACCCCAATTGAAGGGGCTTTTTTTTTGACATATCAAGACAGTTTAATTTAGTGGGAAAAAACATTGGACTTGAAATAAAGAGATCCAGTTCAAGTAATCTGGGCTCAGAAACTTGCCATCTGTGTGACTAAGGACAAGTCATTTCATTTGAGTTTCAGCTCCCCTTATGGATAAAACAAAGATAATGCTATTCCAACTCTTAACTTCACAAGAGTTTTTGTGAGCAAGGCACTTTACTAACCTCAAAAACTCATATAAATCTAAATCATTAATATTTTCTACTAGATAGTCTTCCAACTTTTCAGTCTGATTAAAAATAAAGGTCTACTTTAGCTTTTACTTTAAATAATAACCCCTTGAATTTACCAATGCAATGTTGTTTTTCATAATCCCCTTAGTCAAGAGAAAACATGGCATTGAAAATCTACAACCAGAAAGAGTAAACAATTATATTGCTCATGCCTACAATCTTATGGTCTTATTTAGGATCACCGATTTTGGAAACAAGACCCAGATTCCTTGATTTATTGTTCAGTCCATTAAGGAATATCATTGAAAGTTGCCACATTCGGCAGCCCTTTTTGTAGTGGCTAGAAACTGGAAATTGAATAGATGCCCTTCAATTGGAGAATGGCTGAATAAATTATGGTATATGAATATTATGGAATATTATTGTTCTGTAAGAAATGACCAGCAAGATGATTTCAGAGACGACTGGAGAGACTTACATGAACTGATGCTGAGTGAAATGAGCAGAACCAGGAGATCATTATACACGGCAACAACAGTACTATATGACGATCAATTCTGATGGACATGGCTCTCTTCAACAATGAAATGTTTCAAACCACCTCCAATTGTTCACTGAAGAAAGCCATATACACCCACAGAGAGGGATGTGAAATGTGGACCACAACATAACATTCTCATACTCCTTGATTGATGTTTGCTTACATTGTGTTTCCTTTATCTGATATATCATTTGTGTAGATAAGATTTTTCTTGCACAACAATGATAAGTTTGGAAATATGTATACATATATTCGATTTGCCAATATTTTAACATAATTAACATGTAGTGGATATCCTGCCATCTAGGGGAGGGGTGGGGAGTTGAGGGGAAAAATTTGTTAGGGAAAACTATGTAAAGGTTATTGTTGAAGAATTACCCACACATATGTTATGCAAATAAAAAAAATAAAAAAAAATACTTAAAAAAAAGAAAGTTGCCACATTCTTTTTCAAGTATGGAAGATGGAATCAGAAAACCTTGAGGTCAAATGTATTTTCAGGCATCTACTAGCTATATGAGTCTGGGTAACTCACTTAATCTTCATTTGCCTTAGTTACATCAACTGTAAAATGAGAATATTAATAATGTCAATCTCAAAGGGTTGTTGTGAGGATTAAATGAGATGATATATGCAAAGTGCATAGTACAATGCCTGGAACATTTGTAGTTGTTGTTCAGTTGTGTCCGATTCTCTGTACCCTGTTTGAGGCTTTCTTGACTGAGATACAGGAGTGGTGTACCATTACTTTCTCCAGCTCATCTTACAGATAAGGAACTGAAGCAAACAGGGTTAAGTGATCTGCCCAGGATCAAACAAGTATCTGAGATCGAATTTGAATTCAGGTCTTCCTGACTCTAGGTCAGGGACTCTGTCCTCTGTCCCAACTACCTATATACATAATAGATGATTAATACATGATTATTTCCTTCTTTACTCTCTGAGCTCAATTTCTTTTTTCTTAAAAAAATAATTGGACAAGAAGTTCACCAAATTCTCTTTGGGTTCCAATATTTTATAGTTCTATAATTCTCAGCAATAGAGACTGTGGAGTTTAAATAGCTCTGTAAACAGACAATCTATGTAACAGTGTGGGTGAGGTATTAATGCTAACTGACAGGTTATTTTTCTGCATAATCTATGGTTTTTAAGTTGAAACAATTAAATCAATTACATTGTGCAAAATAGCCAACAAGTAATTACTGAGTGAGATGAGTAAGGGAAGTTAGAGAATAAAAATTGACGTCAGAGATAAAAGCCTCAAGCTGTTGTTGTTCCCACAAATTAAGGAAAACTTATCCTTGCCAGGGTCTTAGCTGCAGTCTTTTGGACTGATTATGTCCATTCATTTGCTTTTGCAAATTTATTTTTGTTTTGTTTTATTTTGTTTTAAAGACAATGTAGATGTATAGGACTCACCTTGGCTTTCTCTAATGAGAAAAGCTGATTGTGATCATGGTACCCTAGGATGACATAGCCTCATCTATTCATTCTCAAGAGATATATTAGAATGTTAGAGCAGGAGTGGACTTAAAAGCAAAAAATGTTAGAATATACAAAAGTATGTTAGAACTGAAAAAGTTCTTAGAATATAGAATTTTAAAAAAACATTGGAACTATAAGACCTTAGAGAACATTTAATATAATGTTAACATTTTATGAGCTGATCATGGAGTAAAGGAGACCTGGACTCCAATACCATCTCTAACACCCACTGATTGTGTGACTCTAGGAAATAGATTCTAGGCAAATTTCTAAAACTATCAGTTCAGAAGAAAGTGATGAAATGCACTTATAAAAAGAATTTTCTTATCTGGGTGTTCCCTGTACAAATAAAATCAGCTATCTAGTCTCTCATTTTATATAGATAAAGAAAATGAGTCTGAGAAACGTAAGTCTGAGTGATGAGAAATGTAGTAATGCAACTCTCCAACAGTAGAGTTGTGGTTAGAACCAGAAGTGTGCTGGAAAGAGCTAAAACTACCTATTGTAAAGTTTTCTATGTGAACATTTACATTTTGGAAATTGTCAAATAGTACAAATCAGGACTTGATGTATGTTTTTGTTGTTGTTTGCTGAGCTTAAGAAATGAATATAGAAAATGTTAATAATCAGTTTAAATTTAACTGTGTTAATTTCAATAAAAGGTAAATTGGAACATATAATCAAATGCTGTTATTATCTGTCAGTATTAATAGTAACTTAATTTTCTAAAGTTTACAAATTACTTCCTTTATATTGTCATTTATTGTGCATTGCTGTCAAACCATTTATTATGCCCAGTCAGCAGAAGATAATACTGATATTTAGATAATTAGCTTATAAAATAATGTATCTTAGATTTAGAGTTCTAAGACACCTTAGAATTATTCTAGACTAACATTCTTCTTTAGAGAAAACTGAAATTGAGTTATTTGCCTAATATTATACAAGAAGCAAATGTCAGAGGTGGGATTTGAACCCTCATCTGACTCCATAATTCTCTTTTCACTGTACTACTCTATCTCTTCTGAGTAAGGTCAAGAAATAATAAGAGGAAGAGCCATGATTTTAGGATCATAGAATTAGGATGGTCAGGGATTTGAAGGTAGAATCTCACCTACTTATTTCATAGATGAAGAAGTTAAGGCCTGCAGAGGTAAATTATCTTCCTGGAGGAGACATAGGTAGTTAATATTGGAATCAACATTGAACTAAGGTCCTCTAGGGCCAAATATAGTATTTTTCCTCTGCCCAATACTCCTTGGATATTCTAACTTCCACATGGGCTATCATTTAACAGAAATTGAAAAAAAATATGATTCTACCAGCAATCAATAATATAGCAGCAAAAACATAACTGTTGTTTTTGGAACAAAAAAATGCATTTTATTTTATTTTCAGTTTTCATTCCTTAATAAAAATTCCACAAGGCCTTTTATATGTATGTTTTGTTAAAGAATTGGTTTGATGGATAACAGATTTTTCTTTTGTAAACTAATTCTTATCCATCATGATCATAGACTCATAGTAGGATCACAGCTGGAAGGCACCCTGGAAGTCATCTGATCCAAAATCTTTATTTTGCAGAAGAGAAAAATGATGCCGAGGGAAATAAATAGCTTATCAAGAGAATCAGAGTTATCATGAGAAGCATATTTTAAAATATAATTTTCTTTACATAGATTAGAGAAAGGGAGAAGGGGAGAGTGAGGTAGTTAGAAACAGAGACAGAAAGAAGAGTCCTTACCATGATATCATAAATAAGAAGTTATCTTTAAAGCTAAGAAGATCTGAGCTAAAATCCTACTTTTATCACAAACTGACTGTGTGAGCCTGGACTAGTCACTTAAGTGCTTAGTGTTTGGGGTATTTATAACTATAAATTCAGAGATGACACTAACCTGAATTAGTGGAGAAAGCTACTTCACACAGAAATTCTCTATACCAATAAAATAACTGGGTCAGTCGCTCTTCCCTAAAAATATAGATGTCCCCAACAAGAACTAGATTCTAACAAACATGTTAAGATGAAGCGCATTTATTGCTATGTTATTTTATGTTGTTGTGTTATAAAATATGTTTAGATATACTTGTAACCTCCACTGAAATCCTCTTCTGATGGGTCATCAAAAATGACCTAGTTTCTCAAAGGCTATAAGCTGGAAACTCTGCTAGAAACTAAGAGCTTTGGTGGGTTCAACCCAATTGGAAACTTTTATCATCCAGTCAATTACTGGGTAGTGACATTTTGAGCAGCTCTTAGAACATGTACTGAGATACAGAAGAATTGAAATCTGGGCTGGCACATTGCAGTACTTACATGGACAAGAAAACAGATCCTTGAAATCAAATTATCATCACAAAACTAATGGAAATTAACAAGAGAAATCCTGCTCTGGTCATAGAGTGCATTGATACAACAGCCCACTGACTCCTATTCTAATGTCAAGATTTTTGATAAAATGCTACATCATCCATGATTCCTTCTGTCAGAGCAGTTCATGAAAATTCGTGTCCTTATGATAGGAAGATTAAAGGGACTTTGGTCTGCATCAATTAAAAAAGTAATTAATGAAGATATTTGAAACAATAAAACAGGTGAAATATGCACACTAATCTTTTTTCTTCCCTATTAATTTACAAACTGTTAGGGATAAGGAATGCATCTTTTATTTTATTTATCTTTAACACTCACTTAACGTCAGACACAAGTTAAATTGCATATTAAACATAAGTAATAATATATGTACTACCAGAATTTACTTGGTTGTTGTGAGGAAAGCAATCTGTAAAATACAATGTAGCAAAACATGTGAGGCATCATCATCTTCATCATTGTCATCAGCATTATTATCATCATCATTTTCATTACTGTTACTATTTAATAAAGTCCTACAGGAATATTTCATCCTAACACCAATATATTACTTTGTTTTCTAAAGCGATGCCAGTAGAGTGCCAGATCTGACAGTGTGGAAAGTTTGGCAGGACAGTGTATTTTTTTTTACTTATTTAACAAGCTATGTACGGCTGTAGCACAGCAGCTCTTAACTTGTATCGTGTCTTAGAAAGAGATTGGTGAAATCTACAGACCCCTTCAAAGAATGATTTTAAATAATTAAATAAAACATACCACATTACAAAGGAAATTGATTAAACCTAAATACTGTTTCCAACGTGCTTTAATATGATTGAATAAAACCAAAAGAACATTGTATACAGCAATAAGATTATACCATAATCAATTCTGACGGACAGGGCTCTTTTCAACAATAAGGTGATTCAGGCAGTTCCAATGGTCTTGTGATGAAAAGAGCCATCTGCACCCAGAGAGAGGACTGTGGGGACTGAGTGTGGAACACAACATAGTATTTTCAATCTTTTTTGTTGTTATTTGCTTGCATTTTGTTTTCTTTCTCTTTTTTCCCTTTTTGATCTGATTTTTCTTGTGTGGCATAATAATTGTAGAAATATGTATAGAATTGCACATGTTTAACATATATAGGATTACTTGTTGTCTAAGGGAGAAGGTGGAGGGAAGGGAGGGAGAAAAAAATGGAACACAAGGCTTTACAAGAGAGCATGTTGAAAAATATCCATGCATATGTTTTGAAAATAAAATGCTTTGGGGCAGCTAGGTGGCACAGTGGATAGAGCCCTGGCCCTGAAGTAAGGGGGCCTGAGTTCAAATCCAGTCTCAGACACTTAATACTTTCTAGCAGTGTTACCCTGGGCAAGTCACTTAACCCCAATTGCCACAGCAAAAAAAAAAAAAGAAAAAAAAGAAAAAGCTTTATAAAAAATACTAATTTCTTAGACTCTAATTTAAGAACTTTGCCTAAAGAGTCATCATCAGATTGACCATGATTAATGGCTTTTTTGGCCCAAAGAACTCATGAAGACTATCTATTACTAAGGCTCAGAGGAAGTCAATCATTTGATAAACAATAGATTATTGAAGTATAGGAATAGAAGCATTATCATTAGTATTATTGTTCTTCTTATCATCATCATAATTATAATGATCTCAAGCAACACTAAAGGTGTTATGGTAATTTCTATAGCACCTTTACTGAAAGAGGCAAATAAAATGTCTGCAATTTAATCATCATTTCAAAACTCTAGCACTTGTCAGGAGGGGGAAAAATATCACCCACTTTTTATTGGAAACAAATGGTGATGGGGAGTAGTGTTGAAGTTAGTTCTCACTCATTGTATCATATTTCTGCTTCCATCAATTCAGAACAACCTCCCTAAATTAACTGACAAGGTTTAGTCAAATGAAGTTGACCATGATACTTATCATTTTAACAACTGTTTTTTTTTCTTTCTCTTTTTTTCTGTCAGAAAGGCATTACAGTGACTAATGTGTTCCACTTTCAACTGGGACCACAGCACTCTTCCCAGAATGCTAGTTTACTTTTGACAGTGCCTGAGAATCAAGATTTTTGGCCTGAAAGCAGACTTAGGGATTTCCAGCTCCTTCAGAAGCCCAAGTTTGGTTACATCTATGCTAATTTTCATTAAAGGGGTGAATAGACTTTCCTGTTATCAGGATACTCTGTTTTGAAGCTAATCACAATCAAAATGTTTGCTTGAGGGAGAGGTGGAGTTAATTTTTTAAAAAGAAAAAAAGCATTGCTTTCATTTAAAAAAGTGAAAGAGGATAGGAAACTCCACTTCCATCTACAATCTATCCTTTCAATCCATAAAAATTTGCTTGACAAAACTTCTCTGTAACATATAACCTACACTTTACAATATTTATTCCACTTAGGTATGGCATGAATAAAAATTCTTATGTTTAAATATGGATAGAGCCTTGGATTTGTAATCTGCAAGATCTGGCTTTGAATTCCATCTTTGGAATTTGGAATTCCATTCCATTTGCTTTTTAAGAAATTTGTTCCAGGCAAGTCACTTTACTCCTCTGAGCCTTGGTTTCCACATCTACAAAATAGGTACATTAAACACCTCAGGATTACTGTGAGGGTAAAATGAGAAATATATAAAATACATTAGAAATGTTAAGTCACCCCATAAATGTCAACTATTATCATAGTCATTGTCATCATCATCACCTCCTCATCTATTGCTTGTGTGTTATTGAATGGAGTTGGAACAAGTGACCCAGCTGCAGTGTCCACTATGATATTGTCTAATATCAATTGGGCCCTTCATTACAACACCAAGGTAATCTTTCTACTTCTCCTTTAGTGAATCTGTTTCACCAATGGAACCATTAAATTTTTTTCCTCTCAAGTCATTCACATCATCTTTCTCTCCGTCCTCTTAACAGAGGATATTTGACTCATACATCACCAGAGTAAGAGACAAAGATAGAGAAAGAAACAGACAGATAGATGGAAACAGAGAGAGAGAGACAGAGACAGAGAGACAGAGAGACAGAGAGACAGAGAGAGAGAGAGAGAGAGAGAGAGAGAGAGAGAGAGAGAGAGAGA
>JAJPUD010013136.1:11218-24882 GCA_023553655.1 Myrmecobius fasciatus | reverse complement strand
AGAGAGAGAGAGAGAGAGAGAGAGAGAGAGAGAGAGAGAGAGAGAGAGAAGAAGGAGAAGGAGGAGGAGGAGGAGGAGGAGGAAGAGGGAAGGAGGGAGGGAGAATCTTTATTCTAAGTTCACTTTTTTCCCTTTCTCTTTGTTCATTTTCCTTGAACATAAATACTCAATACTTCTTCACTTATTCCAGTTTCTAATGAAGAGGCAGCCCTTCTGTTGACCAAGTTCAACCTTTCTACATGAACTTTTGATGCTACTCTGTACCACTTTTCCCCAGGAAATTCTGATCTTTATGATCTCCCCCTTCTCTAATCTTTAGTTTCTTCCTTTATTCAGTTCTTTACCTTTTGTCTGCAAACACATTCATGACTCCCCCATTCTCAAAAACAAAATAAAATAAAATAAAATCTGTCAATTTTATTATCCCTAAAACTATCAACCTATATCTCTCTTCTTCCCCTTAGAAAAGCTTTCTGCATTCATTGTCTCCACTTTTCTTAGTATCTTCTAAACCTCTTGAAATATGATTTCTGGTTTCATAGTTCAAATAAAACTGCATTCTCAAAAATTATCGGGAATATTTTACTTGCAGAATTGTTTGATGTATCTTCTATCTTTATCCTTTTGATGTCTTTGTTGCTTTTCATGCTAGTGATCATTTTATCTTTCCAAACATCCTCTCTTTTTTGTTTTCAAGTCACTGCTCAATCTTGGTTTTCCTGTTACCTGTTCAATTACTCCGTCTAAGTCCCTTGTTAAGATTTTTATTCATGTCATACTAATTATGGGGATATTTTATAAAGTTATCATGTGGTTCCTTTTCTTTAGCTACTATCTTTACTTTCATTTGCTAATCACATCAGCTCCCATGGGGTAAATTATTATTTCTTTATAGATGACTCACAGTTATATAACCAATCCTAATTATCTTTCCTAAATTTTAGATCTAGTGAACTTTTGGAATTGGATTTTGGTAAGTATCAAAAACTAAATATATCTAAAATGAACTATTTTTCTTGCTTAATACACTCATATTCTAAACTTTGATATTATTGTTGAAGTTTTTATCAGTCATCTATAATCACAATTCTGCTATCATACTTTTCTTCTTATTCTCACTCACTTCACATATCCAGTTAATACTCAAATGTTATTGCTTTAGTCTCTACAATATCTTTTAGATATAGTCTTTTCTCATAGCATCTTAGCTTTCCATAAATGTTTGTTGGTAAATTAGCAGTATCACATTTTTACCATCACTATCACTTGAATGAGATGGTATCTCTGTCCAATATTGAGAGAAGGATTTTCATTATTCAGCAAAGAATTTGGACAAATTATCCTATGCTTGGGTCTGTGTCATGATTTCTCAGTAAACTCAAATCAGGAACTGATACAAAATAAACTTGACAATTTCAATTTAGATTTATACATGAATTGGCCATGCTATGAAAAAATTCAATAATATCAGTTAGCCAATTATCATTTAAATGTCTATTGTGGGTCAAGCTAGGTATTATTAAGAACTGGAGATATGGAGATAGGCAAAAATTTAAAAAGAACATTAAAAACTATTGCAGTTCTTGTTGCTTAATGGTGTAGACAAGCTGAAAACATTAAGAGTCATCTCAGAGAAAAAGCACTAATATTTAGGAAGACTGAGAAAAGTTTCTTGAAGAAGATGGGACTTTAGATGATATTTGATGGAAGCCAAGGAGCATAAGAGGCAAAGATGAAGAAATAGAACATTCTAGGTATAGAATATGGACAGTGAAAATACTAAAAGTTAGAAGAAGGGGTGTCATGTGTGAGGAGAAGTGAAAAAGCCAGTATCACGGAATCATGGAGTGCACAATGGGGAGTAAGGTATAAGAATATTAGGAAAGCAAGGAGAAACTCAAGCTAAATAGAAGATTCTTTACTTGATTTTGATGGCATTCTCAGCCTTAATAGGAAGACTATAAGGTTTAAGGTGAAAGATAATTAATGTAATCATGTGCATGTTAAGTTTAAGATGTCTATGAAAAATCTAGTTTGTGTTTTCCACCAGGCAGTAGGAGTTGCAAGACTGGAAGTTATGAGAGACATTAGGCTTGGAAAAGATATGTGAATCATCTATAAAGAGATATTAATTGAAATAATGGGAGCTAAGAAGATGGCTAAGTAAAATAGTATAGACTGGGAATAGAAAAAAAGTCCCAGACATAGTCATGGGAAACACACATAATTGTGTTTATAAACTGGACACAAATCATGTAAGGGACACTGAAAAATGGTCTAATATGCAGGATATAAACTAGAAGAGAATATTATCATTGAAATGTGAAGAGTAGAGAATAGGAGAAGATGGTGACCACCAATGTCAAAGGTGCAGAGAAGTCAAGAAGAATAATGATTGAAAAAAAGTATTATATTTGACAATTAATATATAATTAATAACTTTGGAGAGAGCAATTTTCATAAAATGGTAAGCCCAAAAGTCATACAGCAAGAAATTAGGAGGAGAGAAAGTGAAGACATCTATTATAGATCGCCTTCTTGAGGCATATAGCATAAAAGAGAGATGAAATACAAAATTACAGAAAGCAGAGATCAAGGAAGAATTTTTTGAGAATGAGGAAAACATGGTCATATAGTATTCAGTAGGAAAGCTGGTAGTAATCAGGGAGAAACTGAAGGTTTATAGAATATGGATGAGAGAATTCCAAAGAGTGGTAATATTTTTTCCAACATTATATAATGAGAGTGATGAAACTGATTTCCCAATTTATAGTTCAGTTTCCTTTCTGATATACCACATAGTTTTGACTTATAACATGTCCTTTATTAGAGCTGACATAGTAGATGAAAATGTCACTGGACCCTCAGTCCTTATGGACCTGCCTCCAGAAAGCTCACAATCTAATAACTATAGCTCATGCATGTAATGATTTACCATTTACAAGGCATTTTGCCTATCTTATTTCATTGTTCTTCATGGAACCAAGTACATTACAAAAGACATTATTATTTTCACTATACAGATAAAGGGCTTGAGGCTCAAAAAAATTAAATAATTTGCCCATGATCACATAATGGATCATAGAGTTAGCTTGTGAATTTGTGTCTTTTGACTTTAAGTTGTGTTCTTTCCACTGTAATCCATTACCCCTCATATAGGAAATATTTAAGTAATAAGTAATAATATTTTAAAAGTATAATTGTACATAATTTAGTGCCAAATTAAAACTATGGACATTATTTATTAATTTCAACTGGTCAACTTTTACTTAAAGGTGTCCATGATTGTTTACTTGAAAGCACCCATATGAAACTTTACAATTAACAGGCTACAATTTGGATTGGAATAAAGATGCGGACAAAGCTGTCTTTTCCAGAATGCTTGCAAAGAAGATAACTCAATCCTCACACTGTACAAGAAGTCTTTCTCCACCTAATTCATGACAGTTAGAGGCTCCAAAAAGGAAGTTTCCATGCTATGTTTTATGGATTTTCCTCGAGAGAAGCTATTTGTTAAAAGAACCATTTCTCCATCAGAAATAGGTCAGCACAGTTAGCTGCTTTTCAACACTCTTTCTGAAGAAAAACTTAAGTACCCTGGACAGATGCACCTTGGTTAGAAAAGATTCTGGTTTACTGAAGTCTCTACATAGAAATTACTAAACTTTCAGGTTATATTTCAGGTCAGTTCAATACATATTTAATAAGTATCTACACACTTTCTTAGGACAGCTAGGTGGTACAGTGGATAAAGTTCATGACCAGGAGTCAGGAAAACCTGATTTCAAATCTGGCCTTATCTGGTCAAGTCTCTTAATCGTGTTTTCCTCAGTTTCATCATCTGTGCAAGGAATTGGAAAAGGAAATACCACACCACCTTCATATCTTTCCCACAAAAACCTCAAACGAGGTCAGGAAAAGTTGGACACAACTGAAACAACTAAACAAAAACAAATATGATCCCAAAATATGAGAGATTCAGGGAAGGAGAGAATAAATATTTATTGAGTACCAACTATGAGCCAGGCACTGTGTTAATCACTTTACAAATATTATCTCATTTGATCTGAACAATAGCCATGTGACATAAATACCATTATTATTATCCATATTTTTAGGTTATTTTGAGGAAACCAGGGCAGACAGATTAAGCATCACATAGCTAGTAAGAGTCTGGACCAAAATTTGAACTCAGGTTTTCCTGACTTCAGGCCCATTACTCTATCCATTGTGCTAACTACGTGCACAGATGCAACTATGAAATAGCTGTATTTCTTAAAGAATTCATATTCTATCTAAAGAATACAATGTAGGTACAAATCAGCAAGTAAAAAATATTGACAGTCATTTCAAAACATTTCCATTTAGGACATGGCTCTCTTCAACAATGAGATGTTTCAAACCAATTCCAGTTGTACAGTGATGAAGAAAGCTATCTACACCCAGAGAGAGGCCTGTGGGACCTCAATACAGAATATTCATGCTTTCTGTTGATGTTTGCTTGCATTTTGTTCTCCTTCTCAGTTTTTTTCCTTGTAGATCCAATTTTTCTCATACAGCAAGATAACTGTATAAATATGTATATGTATATTGCATTTGTCATATATTTTAACATAGCTAACGTATTAGACTACCTGCCATCTAGGGGTGAGGGTGGGGGGAAGGAGAGAAAAATTTGGAACAGAAAGCTTTGCAAGGGTCAATGTTGAAAAATTACCCATGCATATGTTTTGCAAATAAAAAGCTTTAATAAAAAATTTTCATTTATTACTGTGCACAATTCCCTAAATTTTAGAATTAAATCTTTCATTTTTTCTTTTTAAAATATGTAAGGAGTAATCCTAAATATGTAAATTAATGGGCAATAGGATGCCAATCTCTCCCTCAGTTAACCATTGTTTAACAATGTATGTGTATGTAGGTATGTAAATTTATGTGTATATATATATATTTATGTGTATATAAATATATTAATTTAATACAAATATTTTCATTTGAAGGTTATATAATCTTCAGAGAGAACAAAAAAAAGAGGAAAGAAAGGGAGTAGAAGAAAAGGAAAGGAGAAGAAAGGGGAGAGGGGAGAGAAAGGGGAAAAAAGAGAGAAGACTAGCTTAAAATGATTAATTCTGTTGCTCTCTATTATTGGCTTCACTGATGTCACTGCATCAGCAGCTGTCTCCATTCAGTGTGAATATTATCAGAATGTCTCTTGTGAGAGCTTTGGGTACTCCCATATTAACTATATGTCAAATCTGGTCCCCACTACCTGCTGCTCTTTTGTGATCTTGTCCATTTGTTCCCTAGTCAGTGCATTTTTCTTGCCCAGAGTAAATCACCCATTTTCAGGCTGCATTTGTGTGGGCAGTCTCAGCTTCTACCATCATTATTACAGCACTGGAAAACCTATACTACTTTTCTTAAATATGTCATCACTGTTTCTATTATCTGTCAGGATCAGCAATTGTTATTTGATTGACTGTCCCTTTGAAAGAGTGATGAATTTTATATGTGGGAGAATATATTGTATATATATATATATATATATATATACATATATATATGCATACATATATAAAACAGCTATATATAGGTGTGTGTAGAGAGAGAGACAGAGAGATAGAGAGAAAGAGAGATGTATTTTATGTTTATGTCATCCTGAACATTTCTCAATGTTCTAGATCAGGTGTTTTAAATGCATAACTATCATTGTGAGTCATATAGTGATCATTTTAAAATGTAATAGTCTTCATATTTTATTATACTTCTATTTCTCTTGTCAAATATTTCCTAATTACATTTTTATTTGGTTGTGGGCCTGTGAAAACTTTGTTCTAAACAACCCAAAGAGTACAAACTATAGAAAAGGTGACAATTTACATTAGTAAAAAGAGTTTATTCACCTGGAAGTTTCCCATACCAGTAAAATGGTAAGTATAGTCTCAGTCCTGTGTGTGCAGAAATATTTTATATTTAATATAACAATAATAATAAATATTCATATACATGCATATGTATATGCATATATGTGTGGTATATATGCACACATTCACATAAGTATGTGTATATACATGACTGCATGCATGTGTGTTTGTATTACAATCCAACAGAATATATAACATGTCTGGTACACAGTAATTGATATCTTGTTAAAGTGGCAACATCAAAAATTGTTTCTACAGAACCTGAGTTGTAAGAAACCTTGGAGTTCACCTAATCCAATCCATATTTATAGTTGAAGAACTCCAGTGAAGAAAGAGGAATTCCCTCCAGAAGTCACCTGTCCCACCTTTGGATAACTCCAATTGTTAAACATTTGCCTTGCAATGGTCTTAATATGATTTTCTGAAACATCAAGTCACTACTGCTGTGCTTCATTGGGAAACTAAAAGAATTTACTTAGTCTCTTGATCCACTTTAATGCAGGATATGGGGAGGACAGCAACTCAGTTGTAATATGACTTCCTTTTTCTAGATCAGTGCTGGAATCTATAACCTGGTATTTATATAAATGAATTTTCAAAGTAACTGAAGTTTCTTTGGGATTCCCCATCACTGCAACTGTTCAGCCATAGGAATAGTGAGCCTTTGTCAAAGATGTCATAAAGGGAATTTGTACTTTAGTTAAAAATTGAACTGGATAACATCTGATATCACTTCCAACACAATAGAAATTGTCAAATCTCTTTAAATTATTTTGGATTTGATAATATCTATATATTTTGTATCTCCCTTTCCCCTTAATGTTATATATATATATTCATTTAAGATGGGGACTATTTAATAAAGTGTTGTTAATACTCCAACTGACTGCAGGACCAGCACTCTATCCATTATATCATCTAGTTATTAAGTGCATAGCAGATGTTTAATAAGCATTCATTAAAATGAATTGGAATTTGAAATCTCAGTAACAACTTTCTAAAAACCTCCACTTTCTATAGTTTTTCCACCTGGGTTTCAACTAAGGAGGGTAACAAAAATTTTCTCTTAGAAGATGACTCAAAAGCACTTTTGCTACTGCCCTACCACTCTTGGTGTCTCTATGGTATCTCCCTTTATTGAAAAGTATTGCTATAAAACCAAAGAACCTGCCACAGAAAGCTTCTTTGGAGCCTTTGAGCTCTACTCCCTAATATTCCTTGAGCATGTATATATCCTAAATCCTGATCCAATAACTCATGGGAATGCTTCCTTATTACTAGAAAGCTATGTCCATGGTATAAAAACTATGTCAGGCTCAGTAAAGCAAAGACTGTTTTTCATCTTTCTATTTATATGTCTGACCTCTGGCACAGTACTTTGAACGGTGTAGATACTTAATATTTTTAATTGAATTGTTTTAGCCAGGAAAGGCTTTGAATGTGTTTCTGGTCAGAGACTGGAGGTCTGTTGCCCTAGGATTAGATTCAGAAAGTTTGCAGAGGTTCATGGGAAATAGGTAATGTTTTGTTTTGTTTTGCTTTGTTTTCCTTCAATGACTCATAAAAGTTTTGCCAAGGCATTAGATGGCCTATGACTACATTACTTCATAACTATTGAAGTTGTGGATCTTTTTATCATAGGAGGCAACATAATTCACTTTATCATGAAAAATGATGAGATAAGCTAGCTAATTGGTAAGGGCCTATTTAATATAAGTAAGATGAACCAAAACTTGATTATGAAAATTTAAAGATCCTCTTCAAAAATGGATTATAAATAAGTCAATTCATTTTGACAAATTAAGAAGCAATTTTTAAGTACTTAATATGTTCAAGAAGATATATGTCTAAAATATAAAAATTAAAACCAGAAAAATAGCTTAATATTCAAAGGACTTATATTCTACTGGTCTTAAGTTTTCCCTTGGTAGTCACTTAGTGAATTAACTCAATGGGCATAATAAAGATAACATACTTCTAAAAAGTATCACTTTGGCACCTTTAGGATAAAATATAGTAGGCTGTCTTTACACTATGATTAACTAAGAAAAAATAAAAACCACATACCATCATATTTTACATTCTATTGACTTTAGCAGTAACAGAATTTTAACCTCTTCCTAACAAGGTGGGCTTGGCAGATGAGTCAAATTCTCTCATACTAATAGCAGTGAGAAACCGATTTTTGAGTGGTTCATAAGTCAATTGCTGGCAAGACACTTTGAAAAATGCAATCAAACCATCCAAAAGCAGAAGCATATGAATCAGATGAGAAAAATCTTCAGAAAATAGATTCATCCTGTGGTCTGTGTAATGGTAAAGTCATAAAAATAATTCACATTAGTAGTGTCTAAGGTTGCTAAAATGCTTATTTCATAAAAATTCCACAGGAATAGCAAGAAAATCTGTCCATTTTCATAGATGAGTAACCTGAAGCTCAGAGAAATAAACTTACTTTCCCTATAGCCAGATAGACTAGTAAGTAACAAAACCTATATTAAAATTTATGTCTTTGGAGCTCATGTCTGGGGATCTTTCTTTTAATACCACATTGCCTTCTTATATGAATAACTTGAGGACACATTATAAAAAGAGGTTATGTCTTCAGAGTATTATTTTGAAGAGCAAAATATCAGGCAAAAAGAGTAATGAAAAGTAGCATTTATATAGTGCCTTAAATTTTGCAAAGTGTTTTATATAGTTTATCTCTTTTGATGTTCACAACAACCTTAGGATGTAGGTACCATTATTATACCCATTGTACATATGAGGCAACCTAGACAAAATGAATTTCCCAGAAATCACACAACTAGTATATATCTGAGGCAGAAATTAAGTTTAACTTTTCTTGATTCCAAATTCATCACCATTCATTATGCCACCTAGATCCTAGAAGTTGTAAGAAATTGTTCCAGACAGAAAGAAGAACTAACACAGAGGTTTTCCCTATCTGTAGTGAATTTAGGCTTATTTTATCCAATATTATCTACAAGACAAGAAGAAAAACAGTAAATTGAAATAGCTCCTGGGAATTTTTTATATATCCCCACTTCCCAAAAGGTAATAATCCCTGTGTGATAGAATTTTGGAGCTGGAAAAATCTCCTTGATATCATAGTTCAATTCTTTCATTGTACAGTTGAGAGTGAGAGGAATTAACAAACATATTTATTTATTTATGTTTTTAAATTTTATTTTATTTGCAAAACATATGTATGGGTAATTCTTCAACATTAACCCTTACATAGATTTCTGTTACAAATTTTCCCCCCAACTCCCCACCCCTCCCCTAGAGGGCAGGATATCCACTACATGTTAATTATGTTAAAATACTTGACAGATCGAATATATGTATACATATTTCCATACTTATCGTTGTTGTGCAAGAAAAATATTATCTACAAGAAAGAAATATCAGATAAAGGAAACACAATGTAAGCAAACATCAATCAAGAGTATGAGAATGTTATGTTGTGGTCCACATTTCACATCCCTTTCTCTGGGTGTATATGGCTTCCTGCAGGGAACAATTGGAAGTGGTTTGAAACGTTTCATTGTTGAAGAGAGCCATGTCCATCAGAATTGATCGTCATAAAGTCTTGTTGTTGCCATATATAATGATCTCCTGGTTCTGCTCATTTCACTCAGCATCAGTTCATGTAAGTCTCTCCAGGCCTCTCTAAAATCGTCCTGATGGTCATTTCTTACAGAACAATAATATTCCATAATATTCATATACCATAATTTATTCAGCCATTCTCCAATTGAAGGGCATCTATTCAGTTTCCAGTTTCTAGCCACTACAAAAAGGGCTGCCACAAACATCCTTGCACATGTGGGGCCCTTTCCTTCCTTTATGATTTCTTTGGGATATAAGCCCAATAGAAATGCTGCTGAGTCAAAGGGTATGTACAGTTTGATAATTTTTTGAGCATAGCTCCAAATTGCTCTCCAGAATGGCTGGATCTGTTCACAGCTCCACCAACAATGCATCAGTGTCCCAGCCTTCCCACATCCCCTCCAACATTCATCATTAACTTTTCCTGTCATTTTAGCCCATCTGGCAGGTGTGTAGTGGTTCCTCAGGGTTATCTTAATTTGCATTTCTCTGATCAATAGTGATTTGCAGCACCTTTTCATATGACTACAAATAGTTTTAATTTCATCCTCTGAAAATTGTCTGTTCATATCCTTTGACCATTTATCAATTGGAGAATGGTTTGAATTCTTATAAATATGAGACAATTCTCCATATATTTTAGAGATGAGACCTTTATCAGAACCCTTAAATGTAAAGATGATTTCCCAATTTATTGCTTCCCTCTTAATCTTGACTGCATTGGTTTTGTTTGTACAAAAACTTTTTAACTTAATATAGTCAAAGTTATCTATCTGGTGTTCAATTAAGAGTTCCAGTTCTTCTTTGGACATAAATTTATTCCATCTCTAAAGGTCTGAGAGGTAAACTATATTACGTTCCTCTAATTTACTTATAATATTACTCTTTATATCCAGATTATGAACCCATTTAAAGTACTGGGGAGGGAGGAAGGGAGAGAGGGGAAAGGGAAAACAAACATATATTAAATAAATGCCAGAGCAAGGCATTATACTGGAGATACTAACTTCAAAAGAGATAACAATGATTCTGCCCTCAGTGAACATATCAGCTATGATGAGGATGACACATAGTATGAATATAAATAAAATATAGAAAGGAGCAAAATTTTCTGGAAATAAAAAAATACTGATCAATTTTTTAGGAAAAAGAAAACACTAACAGATAAGGGGATTTTAGAAAACTTCATGAGTGGAGTTAAATAGTGGAAGTTTCTGAATCCAGGCTTCCAGGTAGAAAAGAAGGGAGTTCATGGAGAGCATCAAGTTTCTGAAATTCATTTCCCTATAGAAGAGAGGGGAAGTTCTGAGTTTTAATCCATATTTCTAGTAAGAGAAAGGAATTTTCTTGCATTACAAATTTCTTGGTCAGACAGTAGGATAGAGCAATCAATGTCCCAAAGCTAGAGAAGTAAAAGGAGAAGTATAAACCATGTTGTGAGGGAGTAAAAGGCCATGATTTCTTCTGTTATCACATAATTTTTTGAACAATTGAAATCCAACAGAAAAGGAGATTGGGAAAGAGCATGAGAGTACCTGAGTGAACTTTTGGATTTCTGGAGGTTTTTGAACTGTAATGTCATGATCATTGTCCATCTAGAAACATTACATGAATTTGCTTTTGGGATGGATCTTTGAAGTGAATGAAGGATTCATTAGAGTTGGAGCTGCTCTGCTAGAGAACTCTAAACCATAGAAAAGTAGTATCATTCTCAATTATTAAGTACCTTGGGCAAAGGTGGCAATCACCAGTTATTCACAGACTTATGTGAACACTTTGATTATTTTCTGCATTCACTGAGGCAAAGTAAAGATTGTTCTATATTTTTATAGGATGCTCCAAAAGATTTAATGCAGTTTTAATCTTTAGTAGCTATAAAAGTTAGGAGCAGTGACATAGCAGTGAATAGAGTGCTGAGTCTGTAGTCAGGAAGACTTCTCTTCCTGACTAAGCAAGTCACTTAACTTTGTTTGCTCAGTGTCCTCATCTATTGAAGAAAAAAAAAAAGGAAAGGGCCAACTACTATAGTACCTTTGTCAAGTAAACTCCAAAGTGGAGTCATGTAGAGTTGGATACAGTTGTAAAATATGTAATCAAAAATAAAGATATAATAGCTAAAACCTTCATTAGCTTCACTTTTGATGAAATTTAAAAAAAAAAAAAAAACATGGTAAGAGTTTTGGAATCCCTTGTATATATATGCATTTGTGAACTTGCATGCTTACATAGAGTATGGCAACTCTCTTATTCATAGTGGAAACTGAGAAATGATCGATATCTATGTTATATTCTAAAATTCCCCAGAAACAGCTCTGAGTAGATTCAGTATAAGTTAATTAAAGAGAGATAGGTGGGGAGAAACTCCTTAGATCGAACCCCAACTATATGTCTAGAACTCAGAATTCTGGGACATGAATTATACCTATCCTATGTCTACAAGAGAGATTTTTAAATATTTGATTTAAAAGAATCATATAACCAAAATAACAATGTTGTGATTTTTGGGGAAAGAGGGTAGAAGGAATGGACATGTTGTGATGCTATGTCTAGACCAAGAACTTTTAAATTTTGATTATAAGTATTCAAAAATATGTTTCATAATGGATAGAGCAATGTACATATAGTCATGAAAACAAATTCAAATCATGTCTCAGTCACTTATTAGCTGTGTAACACCATGAAAGCTATTTAATTTCTGTTTCCCTCAGTTTCTTCATGCAAAATTCAAAATTTGACTTGAGGGCATTTCAGATCCTTTCTATGTCTAAATCTGTGGTCTTGTGAAAAGATCAGTTAAGTTTCTAGTGTCTACAATGGGCCTTGATTAAGATACAAAGATGAATATCATAGGATCCCTAGCTTCATGAAGTTTTTAATATAGCATGTGGAATATTGATAACATCTTCATTCAAATTCAAAGGTTCTCAATTTTATTGATGTGGATACTACCTTCATTGATACAAATCAAAATTCTTACAAGTCTGAAGAAATAATCTTCAAAATATTCTATGGACAAAAGAAAAAGAAATGATAATTACCTCATTAGTAGTCAACCCACCTATGATAAGCCTCTCAAAATTTCCCCAGATTAATTCTCTCATGATAACCAACCAATATGTTTATTATTAGCAATACTGAAGCCACTTTTTTGAATCACCTGTCAATCTGATCTTCACTGACATAGTTTTGGAGAAAGCAAATCCATTTTCTGGAATAATGAGGCATTTAAGTAAGTTACAAATAAGTGGTACAAATTAGTGTTACCTAAGTGTGTAAAAGCAGTGTGACTTTTGATTGAGAAAAAAATTCCTTCTTACTGGGAAAAAGACATGCAAACATGGCAGGAGGTCCTTATCAGAATCTTATGGGTATTCACTTCGATGCTTTATTGTTCTTTGGTGCTTTTTCCAGACCTCTGTAGGTGGTGCAGAGGTCTCTAAAGTGAAAGAAACAGTGGTTTTACTGAGGAAAGCATCTTAGTCAGAAAACATTTGATTTTTGCCTGAACTAACAAGGAATTATGTCATTATTCCATGAACAGGACATAATTGTGAGAGATAATTTTTATTATCTAATTTCATTTATAGTCATTTATATGCTTGTGTTATTTCTTGTTAAAATTTATGATCAAAGACTTTAGTATTATTTGTATCTTTTATCTTCACTCCTCTCCTTCTTTCCCCAGCAAAGTTGTCTGTTATTGTAGATAATTTACACATTTCTTTTAGATGAATAAGTCAGGCAAATTTGCTGGGAACATCAAGGTAGTATGGTGGATTTAGTGCTGAACTTGGAGTCAGGAGTATCTGAGTTCAAATCTTGATTCAAATATTTACTAGTTATGTGATTGCTGGGCAAATCTTTTAACATCAGTTTCCTCATCAATAAGATGGGGATAATAATAGCACCTACCTTCCAGGGTTGTTTAAAGATGAAGTAAGATGATATTTCAAAGAGCTTTGAAAAACTTAAAGTGCTATATAAATGCTAGGGTAGTAGCAGTAGCAAAAATCAGCTGCAGATGTAGTAATAGTAGGAGGAGGAAGAGGAGGAGGAGCAGCAGCAGCAGCAGCAATAGTAGTAGTAGTAGTAGTAGTAGTAGTAGTAGTAGTAGTAGTAGTA
>JAJPUD010013136.1:0-11208 GCA_023553655.1 Myrmecobius fasciatus | reverse complement strand
AGTAGTAGTAGTAGTAGTAGTAGTAGTAGTAGTAGTAGTAGTAGTAGAATGGGATTCTTCTCCCAAAGACTTTAAAGTATTCCTTGTTTAAGAATTGCCTCATTTTGGAGCAAGAGGAATGTAAAGATGATTAGAATGAAGATAACTTTCTCTTCAACTCACTCCTTCAATTTTCTTGTCTTCCATAAAAATTTACTTCAGGTTACACTCTTTCTGTGAAATCTTCTGTATCTCTATTCTCCAACTAAAAGTGTTCTCACTCTGGTCAAAATTTCCAGAAAAAAATTTACTGGATTGTTTCTCTGCCACCACCTCAGCAAACTTTATAAGAATCTGTGTACACAGAGTATATTGTTCTTTCCTGACTTCAAATTATTACATTATTATTCATTCAATTATGACCTGAGGCAAATGCTGACATTGTCATATTTACATATAACCTAGCCTAGAATCACTAGCCTATTTCTGATCCCATGTTTAACTGTGACTTTTAGTGTACGGCTGTCTCTTATTTCCAATCACTTATCTTGTAATTTATGCTTGATTCTGTCATTATACATGGCATTTCATCAGAAAAAGATATCCAATTGGTTCTAAGAAAAGAAGAGAAGCTAAGCTGGACCATGAAAAAGAAAGGCCACTAGAATATCTTTTTCAAGGAATTTTAATTTTTTTAAAATGTTAAACAAAGTAATTATTCCTTCAATAAGACATTTCTGCTCAAGTACACACTGCTCAAGCCACAGGTTTATGGAATTGACAGTTTGGAAGGAGCCTCAATGATCATATAGTTCAACATGAATTTCAACAAGAAATCTTTCTATTACATATATATATATCAAGGGACCATCAGCATTTCCTTGAAGTTTTCCAGTAAAAGAAACTCACTACCTCATGGCAACTCTCCCACTTGTGGACAGCTTGAAAAGAAGACAGCAGTCTTCTTTATATCTCTCCTTTGCATTTTTTTACTTCTTTACAATTCTAAATTAGACTTAGGAAATTCCACTCATTGCTTCTAGTTATGCTCTCTGGTACCAAATAGAATATATCTAACCCCTCTTCCATATCACAGCTATTGATCCCAAAGTTCTCTTTTCCAAGTAAATCTTGCCTGATTTCCTCAAACAATCCTCACATTATGTGAACTGGAAACCCTTATCATTCTAATTGTTCATCAAAATGCTCTCTAAGTTATCAATATTTTCCCTAAAATATGGCAAACAATTGTGATTTTTTCTAAGAACTATCCCTTCTACCTAGTCTTGGACACTAAGCCTTTCACTGGAAAGCTGATGTCAAAAACATGTGAGAGATAAATGGCACTAAAATGTCCTATTGGGGACATTTGAGGTCAAATTTATGGAAAGGCAGGACACAAAAAATAAGAAATTAAGCTGAGACAGTGAAATAGTCTTTGTAATAATATATTCATTCTGAGAAAGAGAACAGGCAGGTCATTGTACTGGATTTAATAAAGAGCAGAGGAGAGAAGGAAAGGCAAAATGATTATGTTTGAAAAGGTTAGCAGATTGCAAAATGGAGATGAAAATGCATTTGAGTGAAGGCTGGAAGGGAAATGTCATGCACAATATTACAAAAGACCCAATAAAGCATTCAGACTCTGTAAGGACGATGTGAGAACAAAGATTAAGATGAAGTTCAGGATGCTTCATTTGATTCTAGTTCTGACCACTTCATGAGATCCAAAAATTTTGTTAAGTGACTATGTGTTGGGCTTGTTCCTATAAAAGTAGAGATGGATGGGGAATAAACTTGAAATTTGTAAATTGTAGATATTTTAAATAAGCCTAAGTTATATAAGAATTTAAAAGTATAAATTGTAAGTATCAAATGAGACAATGTATAAAAAGCAATTTAAAACTACACATACATATATATATGAAAAATGCATGCAAAATATGTATACATATGCATATGTTGTACAATCATATCATATACAGAAATGATATGTGGTGTACATATAGCATATATATAATATATACATGTTGTACCATCATACCTATCATCATCATCATTATTATCCTTTATCAAGTGTGGATTCATTTGGGTTCCCAGAGAACTTGAAATGGCTGGATTGTACAGTTGCAGCTACAAAAAAAAAAAAAAAAAAAAACAAAAACAAACAAACACTTAGCACTTAGTAGAGCTTAATCAAAATGTGATATTATAACTTTTTCAAGGACCTTAAGTGTCCCTTAGAATCTTTTTTTTTAATATCAAATGTTTTATTGATATTTTTATTTCTATCACTTACCAATACTTCCCTCCATCCAAATAAGCAACAAAAATTGGGGTGGGAGTACAATTAAGCAAAAGAGACAGATTTCATCGATTTGTTTATAATTCAGTACTTATAGTCTGCCTCTGGACTAAGAGGCAAGAGTCAAGTATGTTTCTTAACCAGTATTTTGAAGTTACTGTATTGACCAAAATCCTGCAGTCTCTCAATATTTTGCTTTTCACAGAATCTTAATAACAAAAGTGATTATGAATGATGTTCTTTCCAGTCACACATGATAATCAGGCTTTACAGCCATAGATCCAGTTCAAAATAGGAGTCTGATAGGTATAGAAGATATTTCCTGGAAAAGCCTGTACTCTGAAGTCTTTATTAGATGAATAACATATAAGGCCCTTGATGTGTACTCCCAGTTTTGAAAGAAGATAACACTTTTGATACAAACAGTGATTTAGATATAAAGAGGACCTTAAAGCTAATTTAGTCCACATTGAGCATTAAATATAAAGGAACTGGGACATAGGGAGATAAAGTGATTTGTACAAAGTCACACACACTACTGTACTCTATTATCTCCATCAAATTGTGGCAAACATATTTCATCTTCAGTCTTCTGGAGTTGTCAGTGGTCATTATGGTAATGAGAGTTAGTAAGTTTTGCACAGCTTTTCTTTATCACATTATAGACAATATGTAAATATTTCTCCTGGTTCTATTCATTTCGTTCTGCATCAGTTCTGTTATTAAAGTCACCCCATGTTTCTCAGAGTTTATTCCACTCATCATTCATATAGTATAAAGATAGATTCACATGCTATAGTTTTTTGTCATTTCCCAGTTGATGGGTACTTACTTGATTTCCAGTTTTTTGCTACAACAGGATATTCATCATTGTTTCAGCTGTTTCTAGATCTGTCAATTCTTGATATTCAGATAGACAAAGTGGATTTTTCATATTTGCACTTTTAGAAAAGAAAATTATCCACCTAAAATAGAGGTAAGGCACCTTTTTTCCACAGATCTTGCAACATTCAAGGTTGGCCCAGTAACAATCTCATTTTAAAAGACAAGAGTAAGCCACCCTGAGGTCACTATTCAGTTACTTGATTTCTATTTATATGAGACTAAATAGTAAGGCACATCACTTCATCTAATATTGGATATTATTTTCCATAAATATTTTAATATATTGTTCAAGTGTCTATAAGGTACAGAACATGAAAATGGAGAGAAGCAAAGTTTTGAGAAGATTTCAAACTACCTAATAAAGTATGATATGAGATCTAGAGTCATTTCTAACCAGATATCAAAAACAGCTTTGTGTACTCGCTGAACTTCATTTTCCTCATCTATAAAATGGGGATGATAATACTTGCATCATTCACTTGACTGAACAACTATGAAGAAAGAAAGTTTCAATTTTATGTAGTAATGAATAAATGTAAGTTATTGTTGTTGTTATTGTTAGTCATAACTAGAATTTTATATTGCTTTCAGGTTTGCAAAGATCTTTTCATATGTTATCTCATTGATCCCCATGACCACCCTACTCGGTATGTATTATTATTATTATTATCCTCATTTTACACATGAGGAAATTGAAGCACACAAAGTTAAAGGGTTTGCTTTGGATCACATAGTAAGTTTCTGAAGCAGGATTTGAACTCAAGTCTTCCTGACTCTAGGTCTGGAACCATGTCATCCTTATCTCATCATTATTCTTATGAGAATATATGCTCTGCCAAAAAAAAAAAAAACTTCTTCAGAAAAAAAAATTATAATAATGTTTTAATAGCAACAACAAGAACAATAACATAACAACAATAACCTAAGTTTTACAATTTACAAAGATTTTGTATGCCATCTAATTTTATGCAGAGATTTAGGTAGTTGAAGTATTACTATCACTCCTTTACACAGACACTTACTAGTTGTATGACCCTAGATAAGTCACTAATCTCTGTCAGTCTCCATTTATATGACAGCAAAATGGGAATGATAATAACTACATTTAATTCTGAAGGTTGTCACAAGAATTGAAGAAAAAAAAGATTTGTAAAGCATTTATCACAATGTGTAGCATATAGTAGATTAGTAAATTATGTCCTTCCTTCGCCAAGGATGGAACTGAGGATCATAGACGTGAAGTTACCTGAACAAGGTCATAAAGTATGTGTTAAATCACAATTAAGTCCTAAGTCCTTTCTTTCCTAGATCCCTTGTTCTTTCCACTTCACATCTGCCAAATGAAAAGCTGAACAACTATATCTGAGTTTATGTGCATATGTATATAGAGAAAGATAGACAGATGTATGTGTGTAAATATGTGTTTTTATCACACTGAATCTCAGTTTCAGATTGTGAGGTTCTGACTTCACAAAATTTGTCTATTAAAATATAATACATGCCCTTTTTGTAGTGGCTAGAAACCAGAAAATGAATGGATGTCCATTAATTGGAGAATGGCTGAATAAGTTATGGTATATGAATGTCATGGAATATTATTGTTCTGTAAGAAACAACCAGCAGGATGATTTCAGAGAGACCTGGAGAGACTTGCATGAACTGATGCTAAGTAAAATGAGCAGAACCAGGAGATCATTATACACAGCAACAACAAGACTATATGATGATCAATTCTGATGGACATGGTTCTCTTCAACAATGAGATGTTTCAAACCAGTTCCAGTTATTCAGTGATGAGGAGAGCCATGTGCACCCAGGGAGAGGCCTGTGGGATCTGACTCTGGACCACAACATAACATTTTCATACTCTCTGTTGATGTTTACTTACATTATGTTTTCCTTCTCAGTTTTTTTTTAATTTTTTTCTCTTCCCTGTACAGCAAGATAACTGTATAAATATATATACACATATTCAATCTGTCAAATATTTTTACATAATTCACATGTATTAGACTTCCTGCCATCTAGGGGAGGGGGTGAGAGGTAGGAGGGAAAAATTTATAACAGAAAACTTTGCAAGGGTCAATGTCAAAAAATTACCTATACATATTGTTTGCACATAAAAAGCCCTAATAAAAAATAAAATACAATGCTTGCTAAATATGTTACCTATAACAATGAGAAGAAAAATAAATAAAAAAATAGAATAATCAATAAGGAAACACAACTATCACTCTATGAAAATGATATGTTGGTTTACTTAGAGAACTCTACAGCATCCACTAAAAGAGTACTTGAAAAGATTACCAACTTTAGCCAAGTTGCAATATATAAAATCCACAAAATAATTAACATTCCTTTGGATGACCAAAAGATAGAGATAGAAAAAGAAAGTCCACTTAAAATAATTGAAAACAACGTTAAATAGTTGGGAGTCTACCTGACAAGACAAACAAACCCAATTACAAACTACTTTTCATGCAAATAAAGTCAGATCCAAACAATTGGAAAGATATCAATTGTTCTTGGGTAAGCTGAGCCAACATAATAAAATGACAATTATGCCTAAACTAATTTACTTAGTCAATACCATAACAATAAAACTACCAAAAATTACTTGATAGAGCTAAAAAAAATAAAAGAACAACAAAACTCATCTGAAAGAACACAAAGTCAAGAATGTCAGGGCATATGTATAGATATATATTTGATTTCCCAAGTATTTTAACATAATTAACATGTAGTGGATATCCTACCATCTAGGGGAGGGGTGGGATATAGGGGGGGAAATTTGTAACAGAAAGCTTTTTAAGGGTCAATGTTGAAGAATTACCCATACATATGTTTTGCAAATAAAAAGCTCTAATAAAAAAAATAATAAGTTAAAAAAAAAGAATGTCAGGGCAATTAATGGGAAAAAATACTAAGGAAGGTGGCCTAGCAATACAATATCTCAAACTATATTATAAAACAGTAATTACAAAATCTATCTGGTACTAGCTAAGAAATAAGGGTATGGATTAATAGAATAGAGCAAGTACATGACACAATCTTAAATGACCCTATTAGCCTAGAGTTTGATGAATTCAAAAATCCCAGCTTTTGAAAAAAAAAACAATTCTTTATTTGACAAAAAATTCTTAAAAAATTGAAAAGTAATAGCATAAAAATTATGCATAGAACAACATCTTATATCATATATCAAAATAAAGTCAAAATGAGTGCACAATTTAAATATATTGCACCATAAGCAAATTAGAAGAGCTAGCAATAATCTACCTGTCAGATCTATGGGTAAGGAAAGTAATCATGACCAAATAAGAAATAAATAGTATTATTAAATGTAAAATAATATTTTGTTGTATTAAAACAAATATATGTGAGTTTATTATGTTGGATCTTAGTTTCAGATTGTTGTGGGTTTGATCTCACAAAATTTGTCTATTTAAATCCAATGCATGCTAGAAATATTAGCTATAATAAGAAATAGAAGAAATAGAAATAAAAAAAGATTTAGAATAATCAATGAAGAAAGAAAAGTATCACTCTTTGCAGATGATATGGTTTATTTAGAGAACCTTAGACATCCAGCAAAAGACTACTTGAAATAATTAACAACTTTTGTACAAACAAAACCAATGCAACTTAAATTAGAAGAAAAGCAAAAATCTGGGAAACAAACTTTTCAGAAAATGTCTTTGATGAAGGTCTCACTTCTCACATATATAGAGAACTGAGTCAAATTTAAAAGAATACAAGTCATTTCCCAGTTGATAGATGGTCAAAGGATATAGAAGTGGTGGTTTTCAGATAAAGAAATCAAAACTAAGTATAAGCACATAATGAAATGCTCTAAATCACTTTTGACTAAAGAAATGCAAATTAAAACATCTGTGAAGTATTACCTCACACCTATCAGTTTGGTTAAGATGACCAAAAAAAGTGTTGCAGAGGATAGAGTAAAATTAGGACTTGTTAGTAGAATTGTGAATTGATCTGACCATTCTGAAGGACAATTTAAAACTATACCCATAAGGCAACCAAAAAGTGATAATACCACCACTAGGTTTGTATTCCAAAAATATTTTTTTAAAGTAAGGAAGAAAGACCTACATGTCCAAAAAAATTTTGTAACACCCATTTTTGTAATAGCATAGTTTATGATAAACATACACATAGAATGGTTGACATTGGCAAGAAGATGGGCTACTTCCTCAGATACTAGAGCAATCAAGAGGTAATGGAACAAGAAGGGAGAGTTCAAGATGAATGGCATCTATTTTTTCAATAATGTATGAAATGGAGTCCCCTGATAAGAGGTAACATGAAGAAAAAAGAGAAATTCTGTTTCTGTTGGGTATATGATAGAGAGGCAATCATAGATGGATAAAAAAAAACAAAAAAAACAAACAAAAACAAAAAATGAAACAAAACAAAACAACAACAACAACAAAAAAAAACTTCTGGAGTTGGTTGAGATTAAACAAAATAAATTTGTAGGGATTCCAAAGGTCATTTCTGTATGACTTATCCAAGTGACATTCAAACAGCCCATGAGCAGCAACTGAGAAACTGGACAATTAAGGAAGCACATATTTTTGGATTTAGAAAGGAGATAAGAAACCCTAAGGAGATGGAACAAGGTAGAAGGCCACTTAAACAGGTTAACTATAGGATCAAGATTATGAAGGGAAGAAAATGAAGCCAGGACCAAAGTTTTGTGAAGTGACCATAAAATATTTAAGAAAGATATTTAGAAAGAGTGATGCAGAAAGAGAAGTGGAATCATAGAGACTTATATTCCTTATAAAGGACTCTTGGCAGACTTCTGGGGGTGGAGCCAAGATGGCAGAGATCAGACAGGAGTCTCTGTAACCTCCTCTAACCTTCCCTTAAACCAACAACGTATGAAGCCTCTAGGCTGATTTTGAAGCAAAAAAAATCCACAATATCTGGAGGACAACACGTTCCTAGAAGAAGATACTCTGGAAGAACTTCAAAAAAGGTCTGTTTTAATTGGGCAGGGGGATGGTCTGCTGAACCCAGACTGCAGCACAGGGAGACCAGGGCAGGGAGCTGGAGCAGGGAGCTGGAACAGGAGTTGTCACAGGAATCGGAACAGGAGTGGGAGCATTGTGCTTTTCACACACCTGGGAGTCTTCTCCAGGCCTCTTGGTCTAATCTGTCCTGATTGTGGGCAGGTGGTTTGGAGGGTCTGCCTTTTGTGGGGGGCAGATTGTGAACCACTGAACCCCTGATGAGCATCGGACCTAGCTGCCGTTACACAGCACCCTAGGTATATCAATCAATCAGCAGAACTGCCCAGCACCTGAAATAATTCAATGAGCAGAACTGCCCCAAGGTGAACTAAAGCAGAACTACCCAGCATCTGAAATAATTCAATCAGCAGAACTGCCCAATACCTGAAATAACTCAATCAGCAGAACTGCCCCAAGGCAACTTATAGCAGCTGTCCCACCTTTGCCTTAAACAGACCTCATACATTTAAAAAAAATTGAATAAAAAAACAAAAAGAGCTCTCACCATAGACAACTTTTATGGAGAGAGGGAAGAACAGACCTCAAATTATGAGGCCCCTAAAGGTAAAGCAACTCCAGAAAAAGCCCCAAAGAGAGACATAAACTGGTCTCCATGTCACAAGGCTTTCTTTGAAGATTGTATAAAGAATCTTAAAAGAGAGTTAGAAGAAACATGGGGAAACGAAATGAGATCACTGCAAAATAAAATGGAAAAAATGGAAAAAGAATGCAATGAACAAAAAAATGTAATTGGTCAATTGCAAAAGGAACTAAAAACAGTAATTGAAGAAAATAAGATATTAAAAATTAGAATTGAACAATTTGAAATGAATGACTCATCAAGACTTCAAGAATCAGTCAAACAAAAACAAAAAAAATGAAAAGATAGAGAAAAACATGATATATCTCCTAGGAAAAACAACTGACCTGGAAAATAGATCTAGGAGAGACAATCTAAGGATTATAGGGCTTCCTGAAAGCCATGATGAAAAAAAGAACCTAGACACTGTCTTCCAGGAAATCATAAAAGAAAACTGTCCTGATATTTTAGACCCAGAAGGCAAAATACTTATTGAAACAATCCACCGATCACCTCCTGAAAGAAACCCAAAAATTAAGTCCCCCCAAAATATCGTGGCTAAATTCCAGAACTATCATACCAAGGAAAAGATATAACGAGAAGCCAGAAAGAAACAATTTAAATATCGAGGAGCCACAATTAGGATCACACAGGACCTAGCAGTTTCTACTTTGAAGCATCAAAGGGCCTGGAATCAGATATTCCAAAGGGCAAAGGAACTTGGATTACAGCCAAGAATAAGTTACCCAGTAGAATGAGCATTATCTTCCAGGGAAGAAGATGGTCATTCAATGATATAGGAGAATTTCACCTATTTCTACTGAAAAGACCAGAACTGAACAAAAAATTTGATCTACAAACACAGAACACAAGAGAAACATGAAAAGGTAAAAAGGAAAAAAAAACCCTTGAGAACTATATTTATGTTATAAGTACTTATATAATGAGGGTTGATTTTATGAATCTATTATTACATTATGATTATTATGATATGATTATTGTAATTTTATGATTATTATGATATGATTATTGTTATTTTATGATTATTATGATATGATAAACTGAAAAAGAAATTAAAGGTAGAAAAGGGATAATACTGGAAGAAGAGGGAAAGGAGGTAAAATAAAGGAAATTACATCACATGTAGAGGCAAAGAAAACCTATAATGATTGAGGGGAAAAAAGGGAGGGGAATGAGAATTGGGTTAATCTCCATCTCATCAGATTTGGCTCTGAGAAATAATAGACCTACTTATAAGGAAACAGGAGGGAAAGGGGGGAAAAAAGGGATGGGCCTCTAAAGGGGAAGGGTTGTTTGAGGAAAGTGGTTATCAAAAGCAAAATAGTAGGGAGGAGGAAAAGGGGATAAGAAAGAGAAAAGCATAAGCTAGGGTAAATAAGATGGCAGGAAATACAGAATTAGTTATTTTAACTGTGAATGTAAATGGAATGAACTCTCCATTAAAGCGAAAGCAGATAGCAGACTGGATTAAAAACCAGAATCCAACAATATGTTGTATACAAGAAACACATCTAAAACATAGAGATATATACAGAGTGAAGATAAAAGGCTGGAGTAGAATCTATTATTCTTCAGGTGAACAAAAAAAAAGCAGGGGCAGCAATCCTGATCTCAGACCAAGTAAAAGCAAAGATATACCGAATTAAAAGAGACAAAGAAGGAAATTATATCTTCCTAAAGGGTACCATAGATGATGAAGCAATATCAATACTAAACATATATGCACCAAGTGGTATAGCATGGAAATTCCTAGAGGAAAAGTTCAGAGAGATGAAAGAAGAAATAGACAGCAAAACTATAATAGTGGGGGATCTCAACCTCACTCTCTCAGAACTAGATAAATCAAACCACAAAATAAATAAGAAAGAAGTTAAGGAGGTAAACAAAATGTTAGAAAACTTAGGTATGATAGATCTTTGGAGAAAATTAAATGGAGAAAGAAAGGAGTTTACTTTTTTCTCAGCAGTCCGTGAACTTATACAAAAATTGACCATGTGTTAGGACACAAAAACCTCAAAATCAAATGCAGGAAGGCAGAAATAATAAATGTATTTTTTCAGATCATGACGGAATAAAAATCACATGCAACATAAGGCCAGGAGAAAATAGACCAAAAAGCAATTGGAAACTGAATAATTTTATCCTAAAGAATGAATGGGTGAAACAGCAAATTACAGACACAATTACTAATTTCATCCAAGAGAACGACAATAATGAGACAACATACCAAAATTTGTGGGATACAGCCAAAGCAGTAATAAGGGGAAATTTTATACCTCTAGATGCTTATTTGCATAAAATAGAGAAAGAGAAAATCAATGAATTGGGCTTGCAACTAAAAAAGCTAGAGACAGAACAAATTAAAAACCCCCATTCAAATACCAAACTTGAAATCCTAA
>JAJPUD010013135.1:17373-45675 GCA_023553655.1 Myrmecobius fasciatus | reverse complement strand
AAAAAAAGAGCAGATTCCAGAGTTGTCCTGAGAAAAGATGGCTCCATTTGCCAAGTTAGATGCATCTGCTTCCACCACAAAGAGTTGCTTGGTGAGGGTGGCAGTGTGCCAGCAAACAAGCAAAGGGAACTTTTATTTAGTTTGTGGAGTGTCTTCTCTGCTAGAAGAAGAAATTAAGCTAGATTTCCATCGGGATATTGAGTAGCACTTTCAGAGATCCCAAGCCCATTGCTGCCATAAAAAACCCATTTTTAAAAACACAAAGCTGATATGCTTTGGCTATTAATCCTACAGGATCAAAAAAATCAAGTTTGAAGGGGCCCAAGGTGCATTAGCAAAATACATGTTTGAGGCTGGAGGTATAGGGGGCTGTTAATACCTTTTAGTGCATCACTAGCAATGATTTACAAAGAAATTTAATCACAGTTAGGTGACTAGGAAAGAAGATGAACTGGTTATGCATGAGGAGTGAGAACAGACAGATGGACAAAAAATTTTACCCATTCAATATACAGAGGAAATTCTTTAGAGTATTGGGTAGCTTCTTTATTATGGTTTCTAGGAGAGGCATGAACAAAAACTGGAAAGGATGAGGTAAGGAGAGATCATACAGAGAATACACATAGTTATAATAATGTATTTCTCAAAAGATTAGTCATTCCACATCTTCGGAGTCATTGACAAGTTAATAGAAAAGGATGCGTTGAGAGGAAAGTCCATTGGTAAAGAACTGAAAGTTCCCATTGAAGTCCAAGAACTACTGTGGATCCATAAGAGTTACCAGAAACTACTTGGATAAAAATGGTGCCTGTCTTTCAGAAATGTTTCTTAATTTTTCAAGTGTCTGAGAAGTCTACCACATCCTCCCATTAACAAGATGTACCTTGATGGTGGGTACTACAAGGTTAGATGTGTTTGTGCACATGCATGCCCACATGCACTGATGTCTTGAGAATAGACAAAATGTCTGTTCCCAAGTTCTATTCTCAAATGTCTATTCAAAAATATCAATATCACCATCCTATAGACAAAGGACTCATGAGGCAGGAAAATTGATAGGAATGTTTCTTAGGGCAACATATCCAAACTGTCCTAACTCTTTCTGGAAGACAGTTTGTCTCCCTTTCCAAAGAAGATCCAGTTGGAAGTCCACCTTGGTGAGCCCCATAACTCAGCCCAGCTGATACAGGATTGATAGTACATAAAGATTATGTTGGGGGGGGGGGATGAACAGGGATTAGTTCCCCCATTAGAATGCCCTGTATTCTGAATGAAGAGTACTGGATCTCAGGAAGAGAGAGGCTTAAAAAAAAATCCTGTTTGAGAGTGATGTCCTGGAATTCATTATACTGACTTCTAGGTTCATCAGGGAGTATAGATAGTCTTCCAGGAGCTGGGTCTTCAATAAAAATGTATTTATTTGTTAAAATAATAATAGCTGGCATTTATATAGTGCTTTAAGGTTTGCAAAGTGCTTTAAATATATTATTTCATTTATCCTCAACAGTTCTGGGAGGTGGTTGTTATTATTACCCCATGCATATAAAAAGACAATTTCTGGAAAATTAATCATTTAATTAATTATGTTAGTGGATAATTAAAGGTCAATGGCACTTTTAAATGCCAAAGTCCCTTCATGGAACTCAAAGCTTTTGTAACCTTCGAATAGTAGGTGTCTCTGAGGTTGGCAATCAATTTTGATTAACAATTAATGAGAAAAATGAAAATTATAAAGAGACCACTCCCAGACCACCCCCAGCCTTAGGCAATCTAGACAAAGGATATGACAGACAGACAGACACACACACACACACACACACACCCCCTAGACTCCCTCACTTTGGTTTGGGAATTGAAGGGGAAAGTTAATCCAGTTTCATTATCAGCAATGTTCTTCAGATGTTCAGTAGAAAATGAGCAGATAAGAACAGGAAAAACCATGAATCTCCAGTAATTTAATAATCATTTCTCTCATCTCTACAGATGAAGAAACTAAAGTTGAGGATTAAGTGACTTACCTAGGGTCACACAGCCAGTATTTGGCACTAGGTTGAAACAGGATTAAAAAAGGAAATGGTGTCTCACTGACTCTATTCCTTGAGCCACCTAATGGCTTTTGTATCTCACTTGGTAATTTAATCAATAGGCATTCATTAAGGCATCTATTATGGGGTAGGCACATACAATGCAATACAAAACAAAAATTAAACAGTCCCTGCTCCTTAAAGAATCTGTATTTTAAAGGAGTTAAACAATATAATATTAGGAGTGCCATAGGGGCCAGGCATTTGAAGGCTTCTCCATATTAAATGAGAATGACTTCATGGAGTCCCTACCATCAATCTAATAAAAAGTCTAGGTGGAAATAACTACACATAAATAAGTATTTACATATATATGTATATATGCAACATATACATATATATATATAATATACATACACACATAGATATATGTATGTGTATATGTATGAATATATGTGTAAGAATTAGTCATTGGAAGGCACTAAACATTAAGAGGGTTCGTAGGAAATAGGATTTTATCTGGGACTTGAAGGAAGCCAAGGATCAAAGCATAAGAAATGGATAATAGGAGTCTGGAAATGGCATATCCTGAGCATGAAAAAAAAAGTATCATTGGATAACAGAGCATATTGCAGGATTCAGGGTGCAGAATAAGGTATCAGAAGACATCCAGGTAGGAGGGAACCAGATTGTGGAGGGCTTTTGATCTTGGAAGCAATAGGAAGCCTATTGTATGAGGGAGACCAGCCTTTGCAGGCTATCAAAATGGTCCAGGCATGAGTATTGATTAAAAAAAGCAATCTGCCACAAGCTTCTCATGAATCCAAGTTACAGCATAACTAGTGAAATACTAGGAAATCAACTCAGATTTTGCTGATTCATTTAGAAGTTATGATATCTTCTATTCATAGGCAAAGAGAACAAATGCACCCGCTTCAGGAGAACCCGATAATGAACCATAGAATTGCTTTGAATCCTGGGGTTTGCCTTAGCTATACCTGGCATCATATTTCCCCCTGTTCTCTCACCTGTATCAAGGAGGTTCTGTGATTTTAGAGCCTTCTCCCACTGGAAGAATAAGGATTAAAAAGGAAGATAGTTCTGCTGTCAAAAATCCCTTTACCAGAGAATCCAGTCATTTCCCTTTACCACCCCTTGGTATGGCAGCTGGACCAGTAATGATAAATCTGGACACAACACAAATCTATCATGGACATAAGCTGGAATCAGGAATACCACATCTGCATGAGTTCCTCAGAGTTGGCCTGGATTCAAATATGTAGAATAGGTAGGTCAGGCCAAGAGCAATGGAGTGGATGTAGTCTTTCATCTTGAGTCACTCCTTGATCAGGGCCTCAGGTTTCTGTATTTCCATATGAACTGGTTAGTTCATCACAGATGGTTTTTTTACACCTGCTTACAAACCTGATTGAAAAGTGTGATTTCAATTCAAGTTGAACCCTGGCTTCAACCCAGAAAGCACCTGCAAAGTATGTGACAGTTTTTGTTCTTCTACAAATGCTGGCTCATTAATAACTAAATTAACAAAAACCATATGATTATCTCAATAGATGCAGAAAAAGCCTTTGATAAAATCCAACACCCATTCCTATTAAAAACACTGGAGAGTATAGGAATAAATGGGCTTTTCCTTAAAATGATTAGTAGTATCTACTTAAAACCTTCAGCAAGCATCATATGTAATGGAGTCAAACTAGAGCCATTCCCAATAAGATCAGGAGTGAAACAAGGCTGCCCACTGTCACCATTATTATTTAATATTGTATTAGAAATGTTAGCTTTGGCAATAAGAGAAGAAAAAGAGATAAAAGGAATTAGAGTAGGTAATGAGGAAACCAAATTATCACTCTTTGCAGATGACATGATGGTATACTTAGAGAACCCTAGAGACTCAACTAAAAAACTACTAGAAACAATTCACAACTTTAGCAAAGTGGCAGGATACAAAATAAATCCACATAAATCATCAGCATTTTTATATATTACCAATAAAGTTCAGCAGCAAGAGATAAAAAAAGAAATTCCATTCAAAATAACTGTTGATAGTATGAAATACTTGGGAATTTATCTGCCAAGGGAAAGTCGGGAACTATATGAACTAAACTACAAAACACTTGCCACACAAATGCTGGCTTATAGACCAGTTGGTAATAGCTGCCCAGAGAGGAGATATGTGTCAATAGGAAGGGAAATCTCAATTCCAACGTGGCTGGAACTTGTCATGATACAAGATTATGACTAAAGTGCAGTCTGAAAATTTACCTTGATTGGTGGGAAGCAGCTGAAGGTGGGGGAGAACACTCCAATTGCTTTGGGAAGCAACCATTCCTTTGTTTTTTAGCGTGGTCACTATCTCCTGCTCTAGGAGCCCTGAAAGTGCCCAATTCTGCATTCATAGATAGAGGAAAAAGCAAATGATCAAGTTTAAAGCAGATGGGAAGTCTTTACTTTCCTGAGGAAACTGGGCAGCAGAGGTGACACCAACCAAGAAATTATTCCCAGTAGAACAGCTGTGGGAAGAATTAACCTTGGAAAATATTAATGGTGGAATGGTGCTTTACATAATACTTACATAGTACTTCATTTGAAGAAGCTGTCCTAAAGAGGGAAAGGGACTTACCACACAGCTTCTGGTAGAACCAGGACTCAACTCCAGTTTGTTGAATCCAATTCCCAGTAGTTTTTCCCCTACACTGTACTACCTCCTAATTTTAGCACTCTAGACTCAAAATTATAGTTAGGAAAGGCTAACCCCTGTGAGGTTACATAATTCATGTAGGCAATTGAATGAAAGGGTCAGAAAAGCCAGCTCCAGTTTGTGCCACATGAACAGATCATAGAGATAAGGGAAAAGAACCAGCCACTTTTATTTAGTTCATATTCTGTTTCTGGAACATGGTTCCTCTGCTTGGCAGAGGTTCTTATAAATATATGTACCTAGGGCACAGGGTATCCTAACAAAATACAGTGTGAACTAGCCCAAGATCTAGTGGGCTACCAAGACCTTGGCTGGAGTTTGGGAAGGGATTGGGTTGGAAGGGAAAAGCAGAGATTCAAAATTTGTATGGAGGTTGATTTTTAAGCTATTTGAGAGTAGGGACAGTTTGATTTTTGTTTCAGTATGCCCAGCAAGATCTAAATAGAAGGGAAATTTTTTACAAAATGAAAAACCCTTAAAGAAGCTTAAACCAAAGAGATATTTAGTAGAAAATGTTTATATTTTGAGTAGTGATATTGGGGATGGGAAAGGATAGGGCAGGAACTAATTTCAAGAGAGGATCACAGGACTATCACAGGAGCATAAGAGATCATCTAGATAATATCAAGAGAATGGCCATTTGTCTGTAGCAAAAGTGGAATGTAAAATGAGGCCATGGAAAAAAAGATGGATTGAGGAACTGGGAGGTTGGTGTTTAATAATATTCACATAGCACCTACTAAGTGTCAGGCACTTTGCTAAGCTTTACAATTATTATCTTATTTTATTCTCACAACAACCCTGGGAGATAGGTACTACATTATCCTCTTTTTACAGATGAAGAAATCAAGGTAAATAGAGATTAAATGACTTGCCCAGATTCTCATTGCTAGTGAATGCTAGATTTGAAGTCAACGCTAGATTTGAAGTCAACTCTTCCTGATTCTACAACTGGTACTCTAGCCACTATACCATCTAGCTGCCTGTCTTTGATGAAATATCAATTTTAAAAAAATAATAAAAAGAGATTATTTAGCCCAATCCATTCATTTTAGAGATGAAATAGTTGAGGCCAAGAAAGATTAAATTTGTTGCCCATAATCACACAGAAAACTGGTCTATTTACTGTTAACAACAAATTCTCATTCTCCCAGCTCTATAGTTTTTGTACTGACTGTGCCTCATTCCATGCCTGAAATGCTTGGCCCCTTTTATCTACCTTCACCTCTTGCTTCCTTCTAGACTCAGCTCAAATTTCCTCTTCTGAAGAAAGCCTTTCCTGGCCTTTCTAACTACTAGTGCCTTCCTCTCTGAGATTACCTTCCATATATACCATATATACCATGTACCTACTTAGTTATTTGCATGCTGTCTTCCCATTAAAATGTGAGTTCCTGGAGAGTAGGGGTTGTTTTTGTCTGTACCAAGCACTTATCACAGTGCTCAGCAACTGACTGACTGTCGCAGATAATTAGCAGACAGTGCCAAGATTCAAACCTAATCAGCTCAGGGAATATAGTTTTATTCTGGTTAGGAGAATGTTTATATAAATGAAATGGTGAGATTGAGTGAAAGATGCCTTTCACTCTCTCCCCTTTCCAATCTCAATATCCCACTCCTCCAAAGTCTATGTTCCTAAAGTTCAGGACTGATCATATCCCTGAAGCTTAAAATCCTATAATCCTCTTGATCAACTTTCACTAACAACTTTTGTTTTGTGTTGGGGAACTTTTAGGTCTGCATCCACCACTCCATCGGGTTCTCCTCGGACTTCTCAGCAAAACGTTTACAACCCTTCTGAAGGCTCCACTTGGAATCCCTTTGATGATGACAATTTCTCCAAACTCACAGCTGAGGAACTATTGAACAAGGATTTTGCAAAACTTGGCGATGGTAAGTGGCAAATGTCCAATTATCCATGCCGGCAAATATCCCACAGTTAAGAGGAGCCAGGTAATGTGTGCTCCCATATCTATTTTGTAGATATTATATTAGTTATATATACTAATTTATATATTATATACTTACATATGTTATGTTTTTATATTATTTAATAGACATTTCTGTGTATTTCCTTTGCCAACAAACTTTTGCACATAAAACCTTTTAAGTTTGGGGGAAAGAAAGTATTTTTGCCTAGTGCACTAAATTCATACTGTTCTCAAGAAATTCTGATGACCTATGCTATCCTTTTTTTTGGTGCTTAGTGCCTCTGTGACTTTGGACAAGTTAGTTAATCTCTTTTGACCTCAATGTCTTGTAAAATGAAGGAATTAGAGATCCCTTTCAGCTCTAGCTCTATGATCTTTTTATCCAAAGCAATGCTTTTTATAATCAGTAAGCATGTAGGAACTTTTCTTTATAGTTTTTATTCAATTGATTGAATATCTGATCTATATAGAAAATCATTTGTCAAAAATGATCTCAAATAATTATAAATCATATAGAAGATAGGTATATAGATTGGTTTGTTTATGTTGTCTTTTCAAATACCCTTTTGTAATTATTTCTTTTGGAAGGGTGGAAATGACAGACAGGTTTAGGATTCACTAGAGGGTTTCCAAGAAAATCTTGATGGTCACTTCCAAATTTTGTAAAGAGGATTATTATCTAGGTATAGAGGCTTCTATATCCTTTCTAGCTTTTTGATTCTGTAACTCTGTAGAGTATATCAGTAACCAATTGTTTCATGTCAATTAAGAGAGAGTGTGTGTATGTGTGTGTGTGTGTTACATGATGTGTTTGTTAGTGTTTGCCATTTAAAGTACCTTCTGTCTCTTTTCTTGAAGAAAGTAGTGATGATATACAATTGTAAAAACTTCTTAGTAGCTTACAAATCTTTGACTTTTTAATATTTCTCCATTCAATTTCCTTATTTTTTATTGTCTTCCCTATTCCTACCTTTTCATTGAAATCACCAAGTACTGAAGTATATGTTATTTTGGTTTGGAGGATCTTGTGAAATTCTTAGTATACTTTCTTCTGTCTGCTACAGTAAAGTGCTGTAATTATCTTTAGGATGGTCTTTTTGCTCATGCTTATCATGAGAACATCAAGGCAGCATGATCAAATGCCCCATGAAATTGTTTCTTGTTGCCTTTGGGCATTCAATAATCAACTCTTTTTTTCAAAAATCAAACTCTTTATTTGTCCCTCCAAGAAGAACTTATGGGCCATCATTGCATCATATATCTTTTGGTTTCACAAATAGAAAGAATGATCGCTATTCATAGTCTACTTTTTATCAATGTACTGGTAAATGAACAAAAATCATGCACTTAGCATATCAACAGTTAAGTTGATTTTGATGGGTATTCTAAAAATTGTCTATTCTCTATTTCCTTTTCTCACTGCTCTGCCATATCCCTTCAGATATAGCATCCCATAACACAGAGGTCCCTTTTGCATTTTTCTTTCTCTTTTGAGTTGCCATGGCCAAAGAATTCATTACATAAAGAATTGCCTAGGTGACTATTGCCAACGAGCCTCTTCTTACTTCATTAAGCTGGTGCTCAAATACCAGAGAGTTTATGTTTGGGTCCATGCTTAAAGTCTCTCTAATTTTATAGAATGATTCAGAAATTGTGTTCCGTGGGAATAACCTTCAAGAACCTAGTGTCACTTCCATACCCCATTGAGGCATAAGAGTTAGACTTTGTCAAGATTCTGTGCCCTTACCCATTTTCATTTGTTGTTTCTAATATACATTGAGGACAACTAGGTGGTGCAATAAATAGAGCACTAGGCTTGGAATCAGAAAAATATCTTAACTTTAAGTCCAGCCTCAGAAACTCTCTATGAAACTTGCTGTGACAACATAGTTTGCTTCAGTTTCTCATCTGTAAAATGAGCTGTAAAAGGAAATGGCAAACTACTCCAGTTTCTTTTCCAAGAAAACCCCAAATGGGGTAACCAAGAATTAGACATGATTAAAATGACTGAATAATAACTATATAACATGGGTTAGGAATTAAGAACTTTTAAAATTCCATATAAAATAGAAAATATGCTGTGTATAAAAACTTGATGCTTTTTCCACTGTACAAATAATAATAATTTATGTTTAAATATTTCTTTAAAAATTATAAAGTGTGGGCAGCTAGGTGGCGCAGTGGATAGAGCACCAGCCCTGAATTCAGGAGGACCTGAGTTCAAATCTGGTCTCAGACACTTAACATTCCCTAGCTGTGTGACCCTGGGCAAGTCACTTAACCCCAATTGCCTCAGCAAAAAGCAAAAAAAAAAAAAAAAAATTATAAAGTGATTATCTTATAACAATCCTGTGAGTTAGTACAAATATCATTCTCCTCATTTATAGACGAGGAAGCTAAAGTTTAGCAATTGAAACTGGGAACTAAACTTACTTGACTTTTGCCACACAAACTTTCTAATTTCTATATTATTTTGCCTGCTTAGAGATTTTTCCCCCATTGCTTCTGACTTCTGAACTGTATTCCTCAAATTTGAGCTTGCCAGATGAGTGAGGTGTTGTTAATTTGAGAATCAAACAGGAACATCTAGAAGATCTAAAATGTTGGGTGTGTTTACTCATAGTTATATTCACACTAAGAGTTGTATGTTTTGCTACTTTAGGCAAACCTCCTGAAAAACTTGGTGGTTCAGCAGAGAGTTTGATCCCAGGCTTTCAACCAGTTCCAGCCACTACTCAAACAGATGCTTTTGGCTCCTCCTCCTTTTCTTCTGGAACTGGAACCGGTAAGGGTGATGAATGTTTAAAGGAAAAGTAGTACCAAAAATTATTGGTATCATATACATTGCTTTCCAGCCAGCCCTGTACATTTATGGTGATTTATGTTTTTGAACTTAAGCTGTATGGTAGGTAGGAGATGGTCAGGGTTAGCCAGAGAATTTGTGAGTGAGTTGCAGAGAAGTATCTTCCTTGAGTGAATGCATTGCATACATAGATTTGATGAATGAATATTTTAGAGGAGTAGGTGACTGGATATGGTGGCACATTCTATGATTCCAGTGATCAGGGAGGCTCAGGCTGGTGACTCTTTTGGTCTATGGAGTTCTTAGGTGCAGTGGGCTATGCTGATTGAGTGTCTGGACAAATTAAATATGGTGAGCCCCCAGGAATAAATAACCATTAAGTTTCCTAAGGAGCAGCCAATCAACCTGGGTCAAAAACAGAGCAAATCAAAATTCCCATGTGGATCAGTAATGGGAATCAGTAATTCATTAGACCCTGAACTTATAGTCTAAGCAAGATGGTGATACCTGACCTTTTTGTTTACCCAGAAGGATTTGATAGAAACATAAATAGGATATATGAGTAAATGTGTTAAAGGCACAAGGTGATGCAACAAGACAAACAGGTGTTCTTATAAAATGCTTATGCTTTTTTTGTCCTGGGCAAATACTTAAAGAGATATTTTAGAATGAAATGTCTAACATGTTAACAAAAGAAATTTTTCCTTTCCAGAGAAGATTCACTGTTAATCACTTGCTTTTCCTTAATCTCTCTGGGCTGAATTTAAGAATCCTTAAGTGTTAGACATTTACTTCTAATCCAGAGACTACTCATTCACATCTAGAATCTATATATTGAATCTAGATTCCAGTTCTTGCTCCTGGACTTTGCTTCTTAGAGACAGTGTTCTCTTCTAGGCAGACACCAACTATTATCCTCCCTATCCACTTTCTACTTGAAATGGAGGTGAAGCAGGTGAGGTGTAGGGAAGAGTAAGTGAGAAATAGTGTTATTTCCCTTCCTCTATCCTTTCCCTTTAATAGGGTATCCTCTCTTCCTTCCTCCTAAACTCCTAACAGTGCTTCAACTAATGAGCATTGTAGCTTTTTACCACAAAAATGTTGGGGACACTCTTGTTCTAGAGCATGCTTATGATTAGGAGAACAGTATTAGGTTATCTGAGCTAAGTAATAAATTAGAAAATGAGCAGATAAGATATTTTTACTAAATAAATGTCTTTTTCAGAATTCAAAAAGAATTAAAGCCAATTTAAGGAATAGAAGCATAAGCAATATAGTATAACACTAATGGAATTTAGAATAAATACTTTCTTTTCTTAGTACAGTAAAGTACTTATATATTGACTTCTTAATTCATTCCAGTCTTATTGTGTGTTTCCAACTCACTTTATTTTAAAAACAAAAGAGTGAAATTGGTCTGCTGGCAGCATTCCATTTCCTGCCTCCATGATTTTTCATAGGCTATGCCCCTGCTTCTGTATATTCCCTCCTCACTGCCATCTTTTATAATCCCCAGGTTTCCTTTAAGACTCAATTAAATGCCATCTCCTATATTAAGCCTTTCTGGATCCCTCTCCCCTGTGCCAGTTGTTATTATTTTCTCCCTCTTGAAATATATTTCTATAACTTTGTAGAGCTTATATTTACATTTCTGTATACATTGTATTTTCCCAATAGAACATAAGTTCTTTCAGAACAGTTTTGTTTCTGTATCTCTCCTGCTTACTACACTGCCTTAAACATAGTGGGCATTTAAGTGTTGACTTGAGCTGAATCAGATTGAATTAAACTGAAAAGCAAACTGATTCAAAGAATACCAATTAAAATAAAAACCAAAAGAAAATGAATCAAAGCATTTCAAATACCATCATCAACAAATAATTTTTGATACCTGCCTACTAGGTATAGAGGGTACTTGGGGTAGCTTGTGAGGAGGTATAAAGGGACATGTTCTCATAGGATCCCATTTATTGATTTTGTTTTCCATCTGGAAAAAAAAGTAGCAAAATATATTTCAAAGATCTAAAATATAAGGAGCTAAAACTAACCAACAAGATTTTTCTAGTCATTGACAAAAGGCCATAGTCATTTTTTCCTCTAGATTTCTAATTCCTTTAATTCTGCTGAGTAGAAATGATTATCCATGTTTTTAGGTATAATTTTTGATATCTCACTGTGTTTTTTTAATGTTTTATTTCTCTGCACTTGCTTCAAGGGCTGTGCATGAAATTCAGAAGAAACCCCAGAATCTCTAGAGCTGTACGTTGACCAACATTCTCCCAAAAACTCTTGGCTTCCTCAGAAGCCAACATGTTATTTGAGGGCATAGAAAGTGTTGGTCCAATGGATCTCCTTTTCTTACCCAAGAAACCCAGAATACAGATTTCAAAGACTGACTTCAGAAGAGCAGAAGGAGAAAGGTCAACCCAGTTCTTTTTATGTCTTCATTTAATGTATCTTCAAGCCTTCATATTTCTTGTTTTTGACCATTACAAAGACACCAAAAATCCAAGAAGCTTTCAGAACAATCTGCAATGGAGTCAATTAAATGTTTGAACCCAGAATCTATCCCAGGTGTTTTTTTTTTTCTTTTTAGGTTTAATTCCAGTCATATCTAAATATCTATTAAAATACACACATACACACACAGAATCTTATAATCAAAAGAGTTAGAAGGGACCTTACAGAGCTGTCTAAGATAGTCCCACCTATATCTGAACTAGAATTCCCTCTACAATGTGGCCCCTAAATGAATAAAATATGCTATCTATAAAATGGGGGAAATAATAGAATCTACCTCCCAGAGATCAAATGAGATAATATTTTAAAGTCCTTAATACAGTACTTAGCATGTGGCTCACTATCATTATCATTATTACAGACTTACAAAAAAATGAAACCAACTATTTACTGAAGCAGGCCATCTCTTTCCAGAGAGACAGATAGAAAATTCAGCAAATATTTTTTTAAGCAGTTAGCATGTGAAAAGCCCTGTTGGGAGATGTTGGGATACCATGATAAATAATATGTAATGGTTGCTTTCCAGAAAAGGCATCACCAATTAATGTAGTTTAGTTACATAACAAAGTTGCCACAAAAAGTGGCATAACTAAGACATTTTAAAAGACTTTCATTTTTACATTAGTTTATCTGTCATCTTTATTTAGGACATTCCCTAATTTTTTCCTTTTTTTTTTCTTCGTCACAAAATAATTCTTAATTGTCACTCCTTTGTCCTTTGGCCAAGGAACATGCTCATTTGCCTTCAAAAATAGGAAATGAGGCTGTGAAAACCACATAGGCACAGACCTTTATTAAGCCCAGATCATTTGCCAAGAAAGCTAACAAGCACAATCTTTGGGTAAGAGGTTGTTTTAAATACCCTTTTCTGGTGCAAATACCAAAGGAGATGAAGCTGTGAATTCTCAGATTTTTGGCAGATTAGGAATGATGACTAAAACCAGTCCTGCCTTTTGACAACTCAACTCCCCAGTTTAATTTTTAAATTAGTAAAAGTTTTGTCTTTTTCTAGTAAACCCACAGAGAAATGCTAATGGCTAGAGGAGAGAATGTGGTTTAAGAAGGAAAAATCCTGGGTTTAGAATCAGAAGATTGATTTCAGCTATTATGTTTAGCCACATAACTCCCTATATGACTTTAAGTAAGTCACCTAAAGGCTCCATTTTTTGTCTATAAAATGAAGAGGTTGGAATAGAAGACCTCTTGTGTTGCTTCGAGCTTGTTCCTGTGAAAGTCAAAACTGCAGTGTTAAAGCACACTGAGAGTCTAGGTTCTGCTCTTTGTACTGTGACAAATAACCTGGGTGACCTTAGGTGAGTAACAACTTCTGGGTCATTTCATATCTGCAGACATGAACAAGTTGGACTAAGAAGTCTTAGCCTTTTTTATATCTCAGGCCCCTTTTGGCAATCCATAGACTCCTTAGAGTAATGTTCTTCTGTTATAAAATAAAATATACAGGATCACTAAGGACATCATTTATGTAGAAATACAACAACAAAAACTTTTGGGTTTAAAAAAAAAACAAAAAAAAAAAAACAAGTGTTGGATCCCAACATATGGAACTCTTATGACTAGATGGATAAGGTGGACTAGATGATGATTAAGGCAGAAGTGTCAAATATTTGTGCTCAAACCAGATGAAAATATTATTGGAAATATTTAACAAGATAAAAAAAATATTAAAATATAGATAATATTACATCTTAAAACTAATTTAATATGCTATTCACCAGGATCCTTATGTAGAGATTAATGGTGCCTGTTTCTGTTCTACCTGCCTGATGTCAGGTATGTAATCTCTTTAAGCCTTCATTTATATGGAGCAGAGGCACAGAAACCTGGGGCCTCAGAGATCATCTAGTCAGATAGAATCCCAGTGAGTTAAATGCTAAAAATCACACAGTTAATTAGCATCAAAGGCAGTATTTGAACCCAGGACTTCTTGACTGCAATGCCAATGTCCTTTGTATTACATCATATTGGTTTCAAGATCTCTATGCTTGTCTCATTTAAAACACAGGTACACCCCAGCTTAGATAATGATTCCTCCAAGCATTTTCATTATCCACATGCCTTGAATTTTCTCCTCTCATTTCTTATTTCCTGGTTCCTTCAAGTCTCAAATAAAATCCCACTGTCTATCCTTTCTCAGTTCTCTGTTATGTAGTCCCTTCTCTCTGTTGGTTATCTCAGATTTATCTTGTACACATCTTAATTGTTTATGTGCTGCTATCTCCCCAGAAAGCATGGACTGGCTGCCTTTTGCCTTCCTTTGTATCCTCAGAATAAAGTAGGTACTTAACAAATACTTGTTTGCTGACTGTTATATTTTAATATAATTATAAACAATATGCCAGAGATATCCTACCTGATTTGAGAGAAATCACTACCCCCTACCTCAGTTCATTCAGCAAGTATTTTTCCCCTCTGGTATGATTCAACCTAGTCTAATCGGGAAGATACTCCATACTCAGAATGCAGATAATCCTAGGAAATAATATATGATTAGATGTGATCACATCAATAAAGGAAGTGCCCAGGCCAGTGAAATCAGGCTTCATAAAATGTAGAAAGAAGGATACAGTTAAGTACCAAAATACCTGATCCAGACAGTAAGTCTGTGGGAGTTCCAAGAAGTGGGAGAGATGTGGATTAATAGTCTTCCTGGAAGAGGTGGAACTCAAGGACTCATGTAAATATTCTGCCAATATCACTATGGTGACCGAGATGTCTGCATACAGAAATATTCTACAATCCAGTTGTAAACACTGAAGGACCACTGCAGTAATACTGGTTTAAATCTAAAAAGATTGTCCCTTTTGTCCTCTGTTATTCTCTCCTTCCCTTCCTTCCAGCACTACTGCTCCAGCTTAGACCATAGGAAGCCTTGTTGACTCTTAGGTACAATAATTTCCTGGGCAGGAAAAATCTTACATAGCTTCTTTGATGTTTTCTGCTTTTCTCTTTCTTTTTCTCTCTTTATCTTTGCTTGCTACTCAACCCTCCAGCTGAAAAAACGAAAGATGTGCTTGGTCTGGATGCTAGCCCTCCTCTTCTGAATGTGTCTGATCCTTTCATCCCTCTCCCAGTACCTGATGCACCAGGTAAAGGAAACTGTGACAGGACTTCGGGGTGAATCGGGCATAAATACCCATTTCCACATTGTTTTCCAAAAGCTTAATTTTCAAGGTCTCAAGAAGAGAATTTGTATTTATCAAAGGGCTGGGGAGAAAGGGAAAGAGGATAAAAGCCAACGTGGGACTGTACTGTTTCCAAGATATTGCTTCAAGGTTGTATATAAGAAGTGACTTTGGCATCTGCAGAAGAATAAGGACATAATAAATTAATAACACACCTCATGTATGCACATTCACTCACTGTCTTACCCAACCTTATACCCCCACCAATTTTGAAAGCAATACCAGACTATAAAATGAGAAAGGAAAAAACACTGACTAATGGAAATCAAGAGACTTTGGTTTTAGACTCATCTCAGCCTCTTAACTAGCTGTGTAATTCTTGGACAATTCACTTAATTCCTTTGGGCTTCATAAAAACATAGAAGGTGCCCATTTTTTCCAAACCATACATGCAAATTAATTTCTTCTGCAACATACCTCATAAGTGGTCATCTAATCTAATTTTGAAGACCTCCCAGGAAAAAGAACTCACTACTTCTCAAGGCAGTCCATTCCATTTAGAAATGGTTCCTCAAAGTCAGAGTGTCTCATTTTTGTCTTCATCTCCCTTGTGTGCCTAGCACAGTGATGGGCACATATCAAGCCTCAGTTTGCCTTTTGGTGTCTTTCAGACCTTGTTCCTAATTATCTGTTCTAGGTTCAAGCAGAATGTTTCTTCATTTTCTTCATCTGGGAAACAAAAGGGCTATGTTATAAATGCTGGATGTCCACAATCAGGTACTGGTCTGTAGAGACAGGAAAACGAGACTAATATTATGTCTCTGACCTACCTGTTCCACTCTTTTTAATGTGTGTAGTATGTATCCCCTTCCTGTAAGCTCACATGTTTGTTGACATGTTGGACTACAAGACAAACCTTCCTCTCAAGTTTGAGAGGAATGAGCCATGACCTGAACCATAAATGTCCTAAGCTGCTAGGTTGGCCTGACAGGAACAACTTACCCATCCTTTATCTCAAGATCATCTGTTAATTTATAGAGGTGTTGCAGGTGGTCTGTGGGGGGTGAGCGGGGAACTCTACATGAACTATATCATAGATATTTTAATTACTGAAGTATCATTTGTTAGTGCTGCACATTATTTGTCTCAGTCCCTAACTTGGAAACTAAGAGACAGTCTCTCCATTTGGAAGGACTTTGGCTGATTCCCAACATTTCCATTTGCAAGCAAGCTGTCTACAATGTCTCAAAAGACAGTTTTATTGGAATGAAAGAAAAATCAACTATTTCTGCCTATTCTGCAACAAATAAATTATAGGCCTAATGTGGGGTACCCTTTCATATAGGGCACTGCTTTCAGAATTTTCCTCCTGGGACTTGTTAAATCAATTCCTCGTCATGTGGCACCTGAAGGTTTACAGAACTTTATTCAAAGCAAGTCTGTGAGATTAAAAATGCAAATATTACTTTTCCTACTTTACAGACAAGGAAACCAAAACCTAGGAGTTCAAGTGACAGGAACAAGCCTTAGAACTTCGAGGATCCTTAAAGATTATTTCATTCCCCTGATTTTATACGGTTGAAGGAAGAGAGGGGCAGGTCCAGAAAAGGGAAATGACTTATCCAAAGTTATACAAAACAGGGTCAGAATTAAAATCCTCTGACTCTTAATTTGTGTTTCTACTAGAGTCACATAACTTGGAAGCATCAGAACTTCGATTCACACTTGTTAACTCCTGATTTAGCACTCTCTCTACTATATTGCATAGCTTGGACCTCTCTTGACCAGTATCTTTTTTAGGCTAACATAGTTGAATTCAGTGATTCTCTTTATCTTCCTTCCCCTCTTCATCCCAGTTTTTCCCTCTCTCTCTTCCCCCTTCTGCCTCTCCTATCTCCTTATATTATTCTCTCTCATTCTCTCATTATTTGAACTGCCCTCCTCTTTACTTCCCTCATATTCTCTCTGCCTCTCTCTCTCCCTCTCCCCTATTACCTTCTCCCCTCTTCTTCTCTCTCTCTCTTCCCCTCCATCTCTCTCCTTTCTGTCATTACATAAAACTTGAGTTGTTAGTCTGGTCTAGTCTGAGAATACAACTCTCCTTTATGGAGCTCACAACATAAACAATGAAGTATAAGTAGTCTAGGGACTTCCCCCTTTCAAGCCATATCCCTTTGCCATAAACCCAAATGGGAATATGATCATTCCCCTAAAGTGACACAGACCCTGTCCACTAGAGCTCTCCTTCCTCCTCCCTTTTGCAGTACAATAGCTTTATTTTCAGTTAAAGTGACTCAAGCATTTAATGGGTAGAGTGTTGCATCTGGAATCAGTAAGATAGGGGTTTGAATTCTATTTCCAATACTATTAACTGTGTAGGGGCAGCTAAATAGTACAGTGGATAGAGCACCAGCCCTGGAATCAGGAGGACCTGAGTTCAAATGTGGATTCAGAAACATAACACTTAAACTAGCTATAATCCTGGGCAAGTGACATAATTCTGGTTGCCTCACCAAAAATTAAAAAAAAAAATACAATAAAAAGAAATACTATTAACTTTGTGATCCCAAGTAAGTCGATTGACCTCTCTTGGTCTCCTTTATTTACAAAATGGGTATAGTAATAATGTCATCTCACAGCATTGTTGTGAGAATCAAATGAGATAAAGTAAAAAAAAGTGCTTTTTAAACTTTAAAGCACTATATAAATATTAACTATTATTTATGAAAGCACCCTAACCTTGATATACTTTAGAGATTTCTCCAAGCTATACTGCTTATTCTCAGTGTGATCTTTTTTTAAGCCATGTATCTTTCCCTCAGGAACTTTGGGACTTTGGACTAAATGATATCCAAAGTCCATATATTTTCTTATTCCTCCAAATACACCAAATTTCTTTGGATGATAATCTTTACTCTCAAAACTTGTAGTCTCAGGAGGCCTAGTTTCAAATCCTGACCATACCAGGCCATGTGACTGAGCAAGATGATGGTGGTGGTGATGATGATGATGATGATGATGATGATGATGATGATGATAGCAATAGTAATACTGACTCCTCCTTTGCCAACCTAGTAGCCCACCATTCTCAGTCACTCACCATATTAGTGCTGGGCCTTGATACATTTATACCTGATAGGTTTTAACCTACTGAAGGCTAGAATTCCTCAAGCAGTCCACCAACTTCAACCTCCTCCATTAACAGAATCACTAGCATGTACCACTATGCCCAACCCCCTTAAAGATTTCTAGATTAATTTGCTCATAACCTTGGACTAACTAACATAAATATTATTCTCCATTTTTATAGATGAGAAAACAATAGCAAATTGAAGTGACATGGTTTGTCCACAGTCATACAGAGGTGGGATTTGAACACAGGTCTCCTAACCTCAGAAACTTTTTCCATATCCTCTTAACCATTTTGGGGAAAAAAAAATACTTTGTAAACTTTGCTTCTGATGATGCTATTTCTACCTTCCTTCATTGATTGAGATATTATATATTGATATACATATACTTATATATATATGAAAGATAAGTCACATTTCAAGATTTGTAAAAGGTTTTCATTAGGACAGCAGCCCTGTGAGGTAGCAAATACAAAGATTTCCCCTCTACCCACCTCCATTTTACTGACTTAAAAACATTAAGAGGTTTTGTTCATGATCATCCAGTTAGCATGTGCTTGGTGCAGTATTTGAATCAAGATCTTTTGATTCCAACATTCTGTTCAAAGCTATATTACCTATTTCTGTTCTTATCACTCTAGCACAAGAATAGCACAAATTAATAAGCACCTTATATAAAATACTTCACAACTATAAAACACTTGTATAGGTGTCAATGATATTTTAATTATATCTTAATTAGATTCCACAAAATGCTCAGATTGGAGGTTATGGATATGGCAGGATCCTGTGTCAATATTGCCTTTGTAGTCAGGTTGAAAATGAAATATATTTGATGGACATTTGGAAAATTTTAGAATCATGGAATTCAAAAACTGGGTGCGACTAGTTCGATCAGTCTCTATCGTGACCCAGGCTTCCTCTCTACAGCAGCTCTGATAATGAGTATTGATCCTTCCTCTGCTTTGCCATGTTCCCTAATAAGGAATAGTCTGCTCCACTGTTGAATATTTCTGATTATTTAGGGAGTTCTTTCTATAATGAGCCAAAATTTTCCACCCTTTAAATGATACTCTTTGGCCCAAATTCTGTCTTCTGAAACAACACAGAACAAGTATATTCCTTCTTCCACATGACAGTCAACCTAAAAGAAAAGGTTTTCTATAGCTAACATTTATTTAGCACTTACTTGATGCTAGGTACTATGATAAAGTGCTATGGTGATGATGATGATAATGATAATAATAATTATATAACTAATATAGTTATTAGACACTAAATAATAGTAGTGTCTGAGGCTGTATTTGAACTCAGATCTTCCTGACTATAGGCCCAGCTCTCCGTTCCCCTCCCTCAGCCAATGGTCCTTTCCACTATGATTTGTTCTCCCCTCAAGTTCTTTGCTTCCTCTTACTTTTCAGTGTTTCTTTCCCCCCTGAACTTTTTTGCCTACTAAAATACAGCTTCTCATCTCTTTAGAATACTGACATGACTTAGTCCTAGTTCTCGAGACCAAAGAAACATATGGCTTTTATTTTCTCTTTTCCAAATTGTCTTTTTTTGACTCACTGATTCTGCACATGTTTACTCTATTATTAGTGATGTTCCTCTCAAGTTTGAAGAAACTTTCATGTATCTTTTAAAGTTGAGAAATGACAAGTTTTACTTTTATTGTTTCATTGATTTTTCTCCTTTCTCCTTCCTTTCTCTCTAACTCAGAAAAGCTTATCGAGGGGCTCAAATCTCCCAGTACTTCACTTCTCCTTCCTGACCTCTTACCTCTGGCAGATCCCTTTGGTAGCACTTCAGATGCTGTGAATGGTAATAATGACAATAAATCCTTCCCTTTCTGTCATTGTTGTGTTGTGGGTTGCATGCTTTTGTGTTTCAAGAGTTTTATGTAAAAAAATTAGGAAGCTGCTTAGGAAATGCAGTGTTTTATTGAGCTATGGCAAAATCTAGTAAAGCATGGAAGGCCACTGCAGCATTTGGAAAGGAGACTGGGCCTCAGGCCCAGCTCCTTCATTTACTCTCTGTTATCTTAGCAAATCTCTGAACCTCAGTTTCTTCATCCACGAAATGAAATTAATGTACTATCAACCTTAAACACACTGTTATAAGCAAAAGCATTGTGAAAATGCTTTTACATGTGAAATATTATTTTAGGTAAGAAATTTTTAATGTTATGATTTTAATCAAACACATTAAATATTTATTCAATGTAAAGTTACTGTGTCCCCTACCCCCAAACTTTTTCTTCATTAAGGTCAACATCCTTCATCTAATCTGAACTTCATATGGCCTGATCTCAAGGCCATTTTAATACTGTTTGATCTTCTGGATATTCTTCAACTAATCAATGGTCTTCCTAAAATGTTACCCATGGATCAAAAACCAGTCATTAATATACGTAGAGTGTGGAGCAATCTCTGTGCACATCTGTAAACACATTTACTATAAGGTATGGTCTGATCAAAGTATAATCCACTTGGACTATCTATTACATCCTTCTCTTTGAATACCATGCTTCTATTACTGAAGTCTGAGATGTTATTACTTTTCTTGGCTGCTGTATGACATTGTTGATTGATATTGAGTTTGCAGTCTATTAAACCTCCATATCCTTTTCAGTGAAACTACTGTCTAGCCATGTTTCCCCTTTAAGACTTTATATTTATCCCTGTTACATTTCATCTAATTAGATTCCATCCAACATTATAGCTTAAAAATTTTAAATCCTCACCTATCAGCCTGGTTCTTATATTAAGACATAAATATAGTTTGGTCCCTAGGTAAAATAATTTCTCTATATGACATACTTAGTCAAAATAGCTAAATGTTTATGGATTTTCATTATTCTTTCTGACTCCTTGACTATATTCCATTTAAATGAAAAGAAACATATATGTGTGTGTTGCAAGTAAATGGGGTAGATCGTGTATGATCACCATATAGTGCTGTGTCACTGGTCATACAGGTCAAGGGGACACCTATTTGCTGTCTCATTTTTTCCAATTTGTCTTCACCTTGGCAGGTTTGGGTTTCCAGGGAAGAGACCCCCCCCTACCTCCTTCACAAACTCTGAATCCTAGGAATGATTTTGTGTGGGGGAATATACTCTCTATAGTCATCATTTTAGTTCTTGAGCCCCTACCTATATGCTGTATCATTCATTCTCAAAGTTTTAGTAAGACAAAATGTGTGTGTATGTGTGTATACATATAGGATACTCATATTAATTTAAATTCAGGAATAAGAAACATATTATAATTCACAAATTAACTAGGGTTACACCTAAGTTTTGGGGACAATGGTCACAGACTTATAGAAACCTAGCAGGCAAGCATATAAGGAGGAAAATCCATGTGCTTGAGTTAATTAATTCTCTGGACAGCAGACTTTGATAATTTTCTGTTCGGGAACATCTATACTGCATGAACTGCATATACTGTTCTTTTATTTCTTCCCACTCTCCATTTCAGCAACTCCACTTTTCTCCTATTCTTGAACCAGTAAAGCATTTATAAATTTTTTCAGTTCAAGATTGTTCTTAAGAAAAGGTTCAGAGAAAGTATGATACTCTTAATTTAGCTAGCAATTCCCTTTAAGCTAGAAAAATACATGATTCCTTAAACTGGCTCTCTTTGGGCAATACAAACAAGCCCAAACAACCATTTACTCACCAGGATGCTCAATTGACCAAATAGCTCTCAGAAGAGAGCTGCCAAGCCTCTCTTTTTCCCTGGTGATAGAAAGCTCTATGCACTTTTAGAAGGACTCACCTCTCTCAAAATTTAAGTGGCACTGAAGAGCAATAACTAATGCCAATACTCTTGTCCAATGAGCTCCAATCTTTCCTCAGCCTATCTGGAATCTCTTATCTGAAGTCTTCTGTCAGTTGCTTCAGCTGCCACTTCTCAGAGCACCAAGAGAGAGCTGACTTATTCCACTCTTTTCCTTCCCCACTGTTTCTTCAGTCTTTGCTTATCAGTTTGCCATTATTTACCCTTTACTTACTCTTCACTACTTTCAGTAGCTTTAATAAGAGCAAACTGTTATTTGGTAACTCACCTTTAACTTTTGAGGTAAAAACTTACAATTCCCTTTCCCCTTATTTAATGATCTCATAATGTTTAAACAGATGTGTTTTTCACTATGCAAGTTTTTGACCTCTTATGTCTTAAGAGTTCCATGCAAATGAACTGCTGTATCCTGAAGCTTCAGCAATTCATAGTCTCCAAAATTCTTCCTCTGTTAACTTTGTTTTTATACTCAGTTTTTAATAAAAAAAATTTTTTTTTCCTTTTGAACCATCAGAGTCATTCTATATCCTTCATAGGATTATTTAAGTCCTTATATTTATGCCACAGTTTATTCTCTGTTTTGCAACCAATCTGTTCATAGTCTAGATTAAATTTGTATTTTTATACATAAATTATAATTATTTTTATGAAACCAAAATTATTTTCTTATCCCTTTCAGGCACCAAACTGCTTAACTATAAAAAAACAAACACTTACATGCTTAACTAATTAATAAAATTCTTTTGTCTTTATACAAAAGTAATGTTTCTGCCTCTTTCAGCACCAAACTATTCCAAATGAAAACTTTAAAGGAGGAATGATACTTTAGAATTTCCCACCTACCTATTAGAATATAAATATGTACAATATGCAAAGCACTGTGTTAGATGCTATGAGGGAGACTGTTATAAAAGACATGAAATTTTAGTGAAGGATATTGTGATCTCTGGTTGGAGATCGACATAAAATTAAATAACAATCAAAAATCTGTCATAAGGCAATATACATAATGCCTAAAGCAGTGAAGACCTCAAAAAAGAGTGAAGACTGCTATCAATTTCTACTTCTTTTCAGACTTAAACATTTATCCTTAAGCTTTTCTTCCTGTGACATAGCTCTTGGCCCCACTGACTGAAACTTTTGTGCACAGGTTTGTTGTTATTCAGTGATTAACTTTCCTAGCCTCTCATAGGATTATAGGATTCATATCTGAGAAGAACCTTGGAGACCATTTAATCTAACTCCTCCTTCTATCTATGGGGAAACTGAGATCCAAAGAGGAAAATGATTTAAGATTACACAGCTAATAAATAGCAGAACTGGAATTTGAATTTCAATCCTCTATAATTCCTGTTCTTTTCAGTCTCCCTCTGGCTCCCTATAATGTTTCCCCACTTGATATTTTTTTTACTCCTGCTGCCAAAGGAAAAGTTGATGTTGCTGTTGAAAGTCTCATACCTGGACTGGAGCCCCCAATGCCCCAGCGCCTCCCATCTCAGACTGACTCTGTCACTTCCAACAGAACAGGTTAGTAAAGTTGGTCCTCAAATCAGAGCATTTGGTCATGAAGATAAGACTAGTCAGATTGGGGGGTTTGTCCTGACTACAGACCCAAGCTCCTAATGAGGAAAGCCAGTCTATCTCCCACCCACATTAAGTCAAGATTAAGGATATGATTTTTGTGCAGACTGGTTCCTTTTACTGTCCACAAGATTAGCTACTATTAATTGTGCTCTCATTTCCAGTTTATGAATATTCAGTAACTTGCTCGTTATATGAAGGATAAATTTTGTTTGTTTATTATAGTAGTTCCATACCACTGTTTCTCTCAGCTTTCTTATAAAACTTATAAAACAGCTCTCTTCTTTCCTAATTAAGTAGTCAAATTATTCTTTTCTCTTCAGGTATAGCCTATCTAACATTATTAATTAGGTTTACAAAAAACATGAGTAGGTGAAGCAGCATTGTAAAAAGCAATTAACTCCACACAAACCACCTTATAAATGAAGGAATGACTGGCCTAGCAACATTACTTCAGGTTTTTACAATCTTATAGGAGTTTGGTTATGATGTGGTGATTTTTGTGTGGAATACTATTGGTTGGTAAGACCTCATGAAGAAAAAAGTAAACCTTTATCACTGTGAATATATTAAGCCAATTTTATTTGCTCTTAAAGTAGATATAACTAGAAGTGTTCATCTGAATTGTGTTCCCTACACAAAGCTTTAATCACATACATTTTTTAAAAATTAATTTTTAAAAACTGATTTTGAAGATAATTGGGGAGGGTGGAATATAGAACCTGTTTACATACTCAACACAATTGTGTCCTTCTACTGATAGAGTTGAGACATCTTGCAGGAAAAGCACTGAATTTGTCACCTTCACATAGAATAATGGAAAATGTCTGATTGAAATAGAAATTTGTTTTGTAAAGAGGATAGAAGCGGAGATTGATCTACATTCAATCTAGGTATAGATGTTGGGTTTGATAGTTTAATGTTATGCCTTTTCACAGCTTTTAAAAACAGGACACACAGACGCTTTGAAGAGCATCATTCCTGATAAAGGGATGACAAATATGGATGGGTTGGGACCTCAGTTCATGTTCTATAGAAAGTTGATGGCCATGGGAGAAAAAGTCTTTTATATTTATCCACTAATGAATGACAAAGCATTTATTAAACAACTGCTTAAAACTGCGCTAAGACTTTTAGGACATTATGTAAAATTTTTTGTAGAACCTAGAGTCCTGTATAAATGTTGTTTGCTGTTGTTGTTAAAACCTTGGATTTGTTGTTATACTTCTTGTTGTTGCCATTGTGAATTGTATGAGTGAGTGTAATGCCAGTAATCTAAAAGTTGACACTCTAATCCCATTCTCCTGTTATATATGCCATTTCATGCTCCCGGCATTCCTTTCTTCTGGACTCAGATTCTCTCCCTGGGGAAGATTCCCTTCTTGATTCCTCTCTGCTTTCTAACCCAGCTACTGACCTTCTAGATGAGTTCACTCCTATGGCAATTTCTGCTCCAGCTCATAAAGGTAAACATTTGATATGGCATGTGCTCCCATTTGTCCAGGGAGGGGAGGGCGAGAATGACTGGAGGATGGAGTTATTCCTGCAAGATTATCTGTGTCACTGTTTTCTTGTTAGCTTGTTTTATCACTTCCATTCCATATAGAAAATCTGATTGATTCAAACTAACAATGGATGGGAAGGGGTTGATACAACTACCTGAATTTTTAAGAAGCATTTCTAAATAATTGTTGATTAAAATAAGGTTTTATGACTTTCAAATAATGAAAAAGATAGCAGCATGACTTATTGACAGAATGCTAGATTTTGGAATCTCAGGGTTGAGTGTTCTGCTATTTAACTACTGTGTGTGACTGTAAATAAGTCACTCTGTATGTCCCAATTTCTTCATTTATAAAATGGGTAGGCTCTAAAATTCCTTCCAGCTCTAAGTCCCATGAGCCCATCAAATACCTGTAGCTTGTTTAAAACTGCTTTTTAAAAAATAATTTAGGGGTAGCTAGATGGTACGGTAGATAGAGCACCAGCCCTGAAGTCAGGCACTTAATACTTCCTGGCTGAGTGACCTTGAGCAAGTCACTTAACCCCAATTGCTTCAGCAAAATAAAATTTAAAAAAATAATTTATTGTCTTAAATAGGTTAAGCTGAGAGCCATAGGAGCATACTTCTGAAAATGAACCCCAGTGATCTCCTTGTCCAATTCCTTCATTTTTTTAGATGAGGAAACAAGACCCCAGGCAAACTAGGACAGACCTGGCTTATATATAACTTTATATAATAAAGTGTTTTAGTGAATATGAAGGTAACAGTTTCTCCTCCAAACAAAATGTAAAGTTGTATCCTTCAGAATGGGCTTTTTTTCTTTCACTGAGTAGGCATCAGATAAGTTTAAAAAAAAATAGGGGGCAGCTAGGTGGCACAGTGGATAGAGCACCAGCCCTGAAGTCAGGAGGACCTGAGTTCAAATCTGGCCTCAGACACTTAACGTTCCCTAGCGGTGTGACCCTGGGCAAGTCACTTAAGCTCAATTGCCTCAGCAAAAACAAACAAACAAATAAATAAATAGGTTTTGATCCTCATTGGCTACTCTTGTTTTCCAAGCAAGATAACATTTCTTAGCAGGGGCATGATATCTATTAGTAATGGATGAAGGGATATCAGAAATTCTAAGCAAGAGGACAGTTCCCCTTTTATAGATTTTGAGGAATACAATACAAAGAATAACCTAGAATAAATGGCATCATAGGATTATGGACCACATGCTTGGTTACAGAGCTGAGGCACAGGGAACAAGACAAATGATTAAAAGTTTGGTGATGGAGTCTAGCAATGACCTCCCACCCCACCACACCCCTTTTCTCTCACAAGACTAAGAAATTTTCTTTGAGTCCATGTGTAAGATAGCAACCCAGACTTTTGGACAGCAAAACAGATATCCTTGAAAGATAGCAGCTCCAAATTCTTGCTTTCTCTCACATTCCCCAAGGTTCACAAAATTCCTTGAGTAATAGAGGCAAATTTGAACCAAGTTCAGAGACAAAGAACCAATATTCTCATTTCATCCTCACACCATCCTGGGAAATAAACCTTATTATTATGCTCATTTTCCAAATGAGGAAATTGAGGCAAATAAGGTTAAGTGGTTTGCCCAGTATCTGAAGTCAGACTTCAGGTCCAGCACTCTAATCACTGCCTTACATCATCTCTCAGCTCTATATTAGAACCTAAAATATTCATCTAGTTTAGAGTTTTCTGAGAAACTGTACTCTTGGGAAGAGGAGAAATTGATGTCAAGAAAGAAAAAATCCTTACTAAAGCCATGGATCAGCATGGCCTAGTCCTTTAATTTCTTATTTATTTATTTGTTTTTGGAGGGCAACTGAGGTTAAGTACTTCCCCATGGTCACACAGATAGGAAATGTTTGTTAAGTGTCTGAGGTCAGATTTGAACTCAGGTTCCCCTGACCCTAGGGCCAGTGCTTTTATCCACTATGCTACCTAACTGCTCCCTTTAATTTTTTTTATTAGAAGAATCAAGCTCAAGCTGGCCTTCTTTACCAGTAGAGATTACACCAAGGCTTTTTAAAAGGGGCTTCTACCATTTCTAGTTAACATTGTCGGTATGAATCTCTTTATTGTAAGTATTCAGTTCACTAATGTTAATCACAGCCAGGCCATAATATCTCAATCCCATGCAATTTTTTCCTATCTCTTTCCATAAATCCTTTGCACAGGTTTCACCTTATATGTGGTAGGCCTCTTTTGTTTATTTTTATATTTAATAAATTCAGTACAACATTCAAGCTATCCATCTGTTAGCTTTTGATCTTGATACATAACTGACCCCCCCCTTCTTTCCTAGTCAATATGCTTTAAATTGTCATTTCTGAAACACAAGCCATTGTTGATAACACGCTACAACCTGCTTACACCCACCTTGCATCTTTCCATTGCCCTGTGAGTCAAATGTAGTCATTATCTTTCTGAGTATGTGATGTTCTGTGGTTTGCAACCATATGGTATCACCATGAGAAATATGGGCTTTTACAACAACAGGGATCATTGAAAGCTCTGTGCCATTTTCCTAAATGCAACCTATCCTGAATTCTCCTACTTCTGCTTATTTTTTTTGGCAAGCTCAGTGTCAGTCTGCATGTACTAATGAACTAATTCAATGAGCTGTCAACCCAGCTGCACATCATAATGTGAACATTGTTCATTCTTCATTAATTTAGTTTTTTCTGTGTGTATTACTAGGTCATTTCTTTTGAAAGACCATGAACCCCTATGAGGAGGCCCTGTAGTATTCTATGCCTTGATACAGTCTGCAAAATGTCATCCTTAAGCAGAAATAGCTAGAGAACCTCATCATCCTTAGGAAATCCCTCTTCAATTTGACACATCTGTGCACTAAAAAAATGGAGTTGTGAGTTCCAGGACTTTTGGATTCTTATATAACATTATTGATGCATTTTTATTTTTAACATTACAGAATGTCAGTACTTGAAATGAACTGAGAATACAAAATATAGAATGTTAGAATTGAAAAATACCCTTAGAATTTAGAATAGCAGAGCTTCAAGGTTTCCTTAAAACTATCTTGCTGAAAGGAACCTTAAGAATTACATAGCACGGGGCTGCTAGGTGGCGGGGGCAGCTAGGTGGCGCAGGGGGCAGCTAGGTGG
>JAJPUD010013135.1:0-17273 GCA_023553655.1 Myrmecobius fasciatus | reverse complement strand
AAAAAAAAAAAAAAAAAAAAAAAAAAGAATTACATAGCACACCTCATTCATTCTTACAAAAATAAGACCAAGATTCTTTGCCAAGTCTTCTAAATTTCAACTAATGCTATTTCCTTTAAGGACAAAGAACAAAGACCTAGAACATGCACTGTCAGATCAGGAAAGGAATCCTTGAAAGAGAACTAAAATATTAGAGCTAAAATGGGCCTTACAGAACATTTTTTATCTCTTTCATCTCATTGACATTCTGGTGAAACCTTCTCAAAATAATGTTTTTAAATTCATTAAAAATATAGGATTAGGTCAAACAATCATGATAACAATTAAGATTAATTTTTTCCTCATCCAATAAGGAAGTGATCCTTTTGTTAAGTTACTTTGTTTCATTAAAATAATATAAATCTTCTGTTATGAAATTGAAAGATCAATATGGAAAACATGAAGGAAATTCTATCTTTTAAAAGTTTTCCCAGATCTCAAAAATTGTCAGACTGGCCTCATGCCTATTCTTAGGTTTTAGAGTATGTCTTCTTTGGGAAACCTGTAGAGCTCTCACCACTGATGACTATGGTAATATTCATTTGCTCTAAAACTTAGGTACTTTTAAACCTAGAGCTTTTTATGAGTGCTGGTAGTTCAGTGCCTCTTCTGTACTGTAAGAAACTCCATTCCACTTCAATAAGCTTTTGTTAATCACCTGTTATTTTCAAGAGACTCTATTAAGCATTGGGAGAGAGACACCCAGATAAGATCAAAAAATAATCTTTGCCCTCAAGGAGCTTACAGTCTTCTGGAGTCATTCATGTTTTTTATGTAAGATGTACCTTTGGGTCTGAGTGTACAACTCAGATATTTTTGACCTCATAGGAAAACCTTATTTCCATTCATCTTTATTTAACCATCAAACTTCTGGATTTGGCCCTTTTCTTCTCTCAACTCCCATTTCATCATCTTTGTGATGAAACAATAGCATGGAGAGAAAAGGGGTCACTAAGACACTAAAAATTATTTCCTGATCAGTTTGGCTTTTGGACACATGAATGCAAAGATGATCACCATGAGGCAGTGTATATTTCTGAATTAAAGAAAGCTCAGACTCCTAAAATTCTCCTTCCTAAGATAGTTAATGATAGAAATTTCTGAGAAAAAAAGTTTTCATCTAACAGTGACAGTAGTTGAGGTTTTGTTTTTTGCCTTTAACAGTGTTTAAAAGATTTTGCTTTTATTGAGCAAGTTTCCTATTTAAGCAATTAAGCCTGACAGTGTTTCAGATGAGCCCATCAGCAGCAATGAGCAATTACAGAGCAGCATCCCTTGCAAAATAGGGGCCCAGCTGGGATGTGCTGGTGTGGAAGCTCTAATTAGAATTGAGAGGAATAAATTTCCATGACTTCTACCTGCCTTCCCACTGTACATGAATATATTCCCTTTTGGATGAGAACTAGCATATAAATTTATTCACTTTCCTCCTCTCCTTTCCCTCCCTACATCCCCTCCCCCTCAATCCACTCAGGGAGTCTAAGTCATTTGGATAATTTCTCCTAGAATGAAAAATGCCTACCCAGTTGAGTCATTTCAGAAGTATTTTGTGCAAGTTGCTAGGTAGTATTTGGATCTTAAGCCACTAATTAGTTTCCTGGATCTAAGTTTCACCATTAGTTAGCCCTCTATTTGTCCATAAAAATGGTACAGATTTATTTTCATGGGTTTTGGGGGGAAAGTTCTGGTATAAGATAATGAAACTTACCTTTATCCTTTTGGACAGTGACTATAAGAACAAAATAGTAATGTCTATCCTTAGATGTGGTCATGTTATTGGTTGTTTTTGATTGTCTTTTTTTCTTAGTTTCCAAGGAAGGTTTGGGGGAGAGGAGTTTCTACATTGAGAAACTACTGTGCTTTATAAGATAACTTAAAACTTAAAAAAAAAAAAGAAAAAAAAGAGGCACTGTAGTAATAATTACATTAAATAGGTAGAGAAAACTCATGCCTGTTTTCCCTTTCTAATTTTTTAACCATGATCAATAAAGAAATAATAACCCATTTTTCCTTATAAGATTGAGCATATAGGGTTGAGATAAGTGTGCTTTTTGTCTTTCCTTTCTCTATCCCTAAATCTTTGAATGTCACAACAGTGACCTGGTTTTTCAGTATGTTTTTCCTGACACTTTCCCCTCCTTATGAACTTCACCTCTAATTTCAATTCAGAAAAAGCAGTACTTTCCACCTTCTTCTAAAAACAACCCTAACCCTATTAATGGGAACTATGTGTCTTCTAACATTGTTTTCTGAGCTAACATCTGTCTCTGCTCTTTCTGCTTCTTTATTTCCATCCCCACCTCATGCTGCAGAAGATAGTAATCTCATCTCAGGTTTTGATGCTCCTGAGGGCCCCGAAAAGGTGGCCGAAGATGAATTTGACCCCATTCCTGTGTTGATATCCAAAAACTCACAAGGTAAGAGAGGAGGAGGCAAAGAGAAGAGGCTGAGAACAGATTATGTAGAAATGTCCCAACCTGCTAGGAATAAATGTTTAAGGACTCTTTGAATTATGAGTTCTTTATGGATTGGGCAGAGAGATTGGAGTTAAAGAAATGTATCTTCATAATCACATTTTGCAATTTCTTTTTGAGAAAGATTTTATTAAAAAAAACAAACCTTTAGCAAATGTATCTTTTAAAGAGAGTTATCCCTTGTGCAATGACCCACTCACATTTTCAGGACTTATATTTAAAGTCCTTTCTACTTTGAACAGTATGAAAAAAAATTTGATCTCTCTGCTATGCCAAGTTGTCAGATTTATTTAGTTGTTTTAATGTTTCTCCCTGTGTATAAAAGTTGTATTGAGTAAAGTCGTTCCTCAAACAAAAATGATTTCATTTAACTTGATTAGTGGGATGAATGTCAGGGTACAGCCTCTTGTTCTCTGCCAAAAAATGGAAATCACTTTTGCTGGTAGCTTTTATTTGCCCTGCCTTTAACAGAATAATGCATGGGCTGCCTTGTGGCTGTTTAGGGGGGGTTGAGAGAAAGAATGGTGGGTAGTAGGAAATAAGTTAATTTTGATTCTTGCAAATTCTAACCTATAACAAATAGCTTGCATAGACTTTTTTTTTTTTTTTTTTTTTTTTACTGCTTCTAGTTTTTTTTCTTTTTCTTGGTTGCTTGCTCTGCACATCTAAACCTTAACCCTTTGTGTTCTGTACTGAATTCCTATCTCTCCACTTCCAGGTGGGCACTCTAGAAACAGCAGTGGGAGCTCTGAGTCCAGTCTTCCCAACCTAGCCAGGTCTTTGCTGCTGGTGGATCAGCTCATAGACCTGTAGCCGTGACCCAGTAGCAGATGCAGTTCTGTAACCTTCATACCGTAATCTACGTTTTCATTCCAGAGGAGTTAACCTTCAATTTGATTTTTTTTTTTAGTTTTAAAAAAAAAAAAAGGGACCTGCCAGTCCTTAACCCTTACTTTTCACCTTTTCCCCTAGAAACAATAAGGAAAGGAAATGGCCTTCTAGAGATACTTTTTGGCAAGTTCCTCCCAGTTCCCATTTTGTCACTGGTTTCTCATGAACCCACTTTCAATAGCATTAGCTTCAATGTGAACTAGTTGCCACAAAGCCTCATTTTTGCTGGAATCAATCCCTACCTAGCTTGACCAAAAGCTCAAGTGTAACCGAACTAGTTAATTGTCACCTGGTGTCCTCTTTTTTGTGCTCACTAGGAATGGCCTCCCAAACCAGTACTCCCCAGACCCTTTTTCTTAGACCTGATGAATATGTTTATCTCTTTCTTTTCTTTTCTTAATGCATCACCATGTGGAGATGGACCACTGAAATGTTCTCAGCTGGAGGCAATAGACTGGGAAAGGATCTAAGGCTTAAGGGAGGGTAGAATGCCTTGTTGGTAGTGTATACTTGGCAGAAGAAGTTGGGTTTTGCCCTAGACAGCCAAGTTAGGTTTAGCCAAAAGATTTCACTCGCCATCCCACCCTCACCCCCAAACCTGTTCAGCATTCCTTTAACCTCTTGGACATGAAGAGATCAAGATACATGACTGCAAACACTGGCGATCTTTTGGTAAATTGCATTCCAAGTATTGCTATTCCTGTTGTTGTAACTATCCCAAGCCCAGATCTCAGAATTAGACCAAAATATAGACAGTGGTGGTAATTATATCTTTAATTGGAAGCCACTTTTTTTTTGTTTGTTTATGTGGGAGGGTTGGGGTGGAGGGTGGGAGAAGGCATAGCAGAAATGGATGTATTTTTCTTGTGATTTTTATTTTGAACTGAATACTGTAAATTATGTATAAATGAAGATGTTGACCAGTTCTGTTTCCACTTGGCGTTTCCAATCCAATGTCAGGTGTCTGTACAGGGTTTATGCTTCCCTCCCCTTGTAATTACTTGGCAGCCCCACTTTGTAAGTTCCAGGATCCTCCTCAGCTGTGTTGCTATGAGCTTCCTTCAGATCTTTTGTCTTTGTAGAGTAAGCGCGTTTCTGTTCAGGTAATCAGAAGTGAGTGTGCTGATGAGCTAGCACTATGTGGCCCCGGGCTCTATTACCTTCCTTTCTCCTTGGTGTTTAAGTTGGAGGCTGCCAGCCACTGTTCTGCTTGCTCTCCTTGGCTTACAAGCCAAAAATCAAGAAACAGCACAGAGTTCTTCACTGACTTTAAAACATTGTTCATGAAATAAAGGACTCTGGACCAACATACTCACAAGTTTAGTGGTCGCCCTCTGTTTGCATATGGAGCTTGTGCTATTCGCTGAATTGTGGTTTGTTTTGTTTTGTTTTGTTTTTCTTCATGTGAAAAAGCTACTGATGAAACAATTCGTGAGAAGAGGTGGGTTGGGCAAGCCTTCTACCTACTCTCCCCCCACCTCCACTTTGGGCTCTATCACTCACCCTCAAAAGGAATCCAGCTCTTAGCTGAAAAGGTTTCTGTAAATAAAATTCCACATCCACACTCTTGGCTCTAGATCTAGTACTTTTATTTCTCCTTCACATTTGCACTTTAAAAAGAAAGGGAAAAGGGGAGGGGACCCATTTGTCAATATCCCTAGAAGCATGCAAGACACTGCACTTTGGAGGGGAAGCTTTTGGCTCACCCATGTGAACAGCCTTAGAAAAACAATGGAGTGGGGATCTGAGTCTCTTTCCATTCTTCTTATCTCTTTCAATTGCACCACTGTGGGCTGAAGCCAGTTGGCCAAATAACAAGCCTGTTTTAGGGTAGGAGGTTGGTTTTTAGTTTGGGGATTTTTTTTTCCTTTACCCTTTAAAGAATTAAATCTGCCTGCTGGGGATAAAACACCAAAATAGTGTCAGTGAAGTCCTTTTGTCAATTGGCTGAGTTTCAGTAACAATAAACATGGAACTTGGTTTGATGGGAGAAGGGGGTAAACATGTTTATAAACAACAATGCTTTGAATTAATGCTTCAGATCTGATTTATATTCTTTCTTCTGAACATAAACAGAATGTATCAGCCAATAGAGCTATAATAGTTGAGTTTAAAATAAGATTGTCTCATTCATATGGCCTAAGATATTCTAATTACTTAATTCAAATAAAGCCATGAAAAATGACATAAGAAAATTAAAAGATTGGATTTAAATGGTCACTCTTCCATATGGCTATTAGATTAATATGTATTGATTTCATAATGGTCTGGCTCAGGAAGTTTTAGTGAAAGTAGCTAATAAAATTGGACGCAAAAGAAGCTTGAGACTCAGATTTTTAACCTCCGAGGTTTTGGAGGTTGAAACAGCTGGAAGGAAATAGCTAAACTAAAAATGTTCATGTTCTGCAGAGGTATGGGAAGAAAATCAAGTATCTGTCAGTTGACAAATGAGAATGACCCAATAAGTTAGACCCTTTCCCAGATTTTTAGAATCAATTTTGAACTTGTTTTTAGCTAGGAACAAATAAAATAGGATGGTAATTCTAGTCATTGGTTAATAGAATAATATAGAATTTCAAAGCTGGAAGGTAGGAAGCATCATGATTTGGAAAGAACATTTATCTGGGAATTAAGAGACTAACATTAGGCTCGGGCTTATATAGAACAAATCACTTAACCTTTTGAGGGCTTCAGTTTCTTTATCTGTAAAAGGAGTTCTAACTAGATGATTTCCAAGGTCCCTTAATGTTCCATACCATTTTATAGGATGTGCTATTCTTGGAGATCATCTAGTTTCATTTCCAAATGCGTCTATTTTACTTCAGAAGAATTGTGAAGGATAGAATTTCATCCTGATGTTCTTCCATGACTGACAGCACAATTCCTATATGACATTGCCTCGTTTGTGTTTGTGGAGTATTTGAACAGGATTGTGGTTGACTGTCACTAATCCAGCTCTCTGAAACTTCACCCTGTAGAGCTAACCCTTTTTCATTTGAATAAAGGCACCTGGGGATCCCATCATAGTTGCTCTTTTAAATTTGAGCATGGCATCTTATTAAATAGAGCAGCATAGCAGCAGCTTAATACATCAGTTCTTTAATTTGTTAGCCTACTTTGTGGGGGGAGGGGGGAAGATAGAACAAGTACTCTAGAACAAGGTGTCCCCAAGTGCAGTTTTAAACTTTTATAGCTTATAACTGCCTTAAACCTTATGAGACACCCTGTAGAAAGTTATAGTCATATGGAGATATATAAATATAGCTATAGAATAGATATAGAAGTCACATCTATATTTGTATACACATGTATGTGTTTGTATATACATATACATGTGTGTTTATATATATATATACATATATATATATAATTTACTTTTACCATAATAATTTAAGGGTTTCAGTTATAACTAGAAATTGATTTGTTTTCCCTGGTCATCTAATTCAAATCCTTAAAGCCCTTCTTTCCAGTACTTGGCAAATCATCAGCACTTAATAAATGCTTATTGCCCAAATGGCTGACAAGAAAGTTAAATGGCCTTAGGCAGCATTAAGAGGGGAGAGGTGATTGTCCTACTTGTGCCCTGCCCAGTTAGGCCATCTCTGGAGTATTGCATAAAATTCTGAGCTGCACATTTTAGGAAAAGGGTTCTCGTAAGCTGTCAAGAGGAGGGCAGCCAGCACGATGAAGAGCTATATGAGAATTGATTGAAGAAACTAAAGATGTTTAGCCTAAAGGATGGAAAATTTGGAAGGAGTCCTGTCTTTTCAAGTACTTGAAAGGCTGTCACAGGGAAGATCTACTACTTGATTCCGCAGGACAGAACTTGGAGGAGTAGATGGGATTTGCAGAGGTAGACTAAATAAACCCCACAACAGCAAAACTTTCTAACAATTAGGGCTATCCCAAAAAAGTCTCATTAGGAAATCAAGATTCAACTTGTTCCACATGGACTCCAAGGGAAAAAAAGTAGGAGCAATGGCTAAAAATTTAAAAAAGACAAATTTAGGTTTGAATTAGGAATAAATTCCTAACAATTAAAGTTATTGGGAGAATTGCTTCAGTAGGCAAGAGCTTCTGTATCACTGAAGGTCTTCAACCAGAAAATGTTAGAAAAGACATTGATCACATTGTAGACAGGGTTCTTGTTAAGATGTCTTCCAGCTCTGAAATTTGGTGATTCCATGACCATATTAGAGGATTTTGCTAAATTTGATGCTTTCTGGGGAATGACTTTAAAGAACTGTGTTTTGTTTTTCTAACAAATATAACAGAACTTATACATCCAAATAACTGTTATTCTCTTCTAAGTGGCTCCTCTGGAAGTCTGAGTATGTATCTCAGTGATTTCTGCCTGCTGTCACTTAAAACATCTTTATTCTGACTTCCCCAGGTGAGAAGAGAAGACAGGCCTCAGGGCCAGTTGATAAAACAGAGGACACAAGAAAAATTGTCATGTTATTCCTTACAGTTGGCATTTAATGGAAAACAACATCCCCTAACTTGATAACTGGAATTGCCAGCAAATGGCTCCACCTCCCAAAATGTCCCTTCTCTCCTCAAAGAACAAGAATTTGTCCTCACAGGCTCCAGGCTTCTGCATGTACTGCAGACTTTGAAAGCAATCCCCAAAGAGCTCTTCTGTATTTACCCAGAGTAACTTGGTCCCAGATATGGAATGGCTTGTCACATGTATTTTTAGCCTCTTAACTAATACATAGAAGCAAATTGTAATGAATCTTTAAAACTTTAAATACTCATAGTTCTAATCTGTAAATCTTCTATCTTTCTGACCATTTCCCCAAATATAGAGTAAGAGTGAAGAGCATGAAGTTTTAATGGATAAAGTGGCTGGCTTTAGAGACAAGATCTGAATTCAAGTGTTGCCTAAAACATATTCTAATTAGTGGACCCCAGAACCTTCTCGGTGTTCTAGGCAGCTCTGTTAAGTGTCTAAGTGTCTCTAAATATGTAAATTGTAGACTAGTTTGTTATAGATTCCTCTCAGTGGAAAAATGTTCTGAATTTTCATACTTGTAATTCCCTACACTGATGGAATTACACATCTGGAACACCCCCACCCCTGGCCTTCTCTCTTCTCCCCCCAAAACTGGTTGGGACTATTGAGATCATCTAATCCAACCTTCTTAATTGACAAGTGAGCAAATTGAGGCCTAGAGAGCTAAGGTCACACTGCCAAAGTGAAAATTCCCAACCAGATCTATATAATGTTGGTCCATAAGATTAGGTATTGAATTTATTGCAAAGAGGACATACTTTATATAGGGAAGAGAACAGCCTACAGGATTATTTTTGGAGTAATAGGAAAACCCACTCTATCCCATTTTACTGAGAATTCTGAAATCCTTTATATCTAAAATTCCTTCATAGTTAATTCATTTCTTTAAGTTAAGCACTGCTCTTTCCCTTTAGTCAGCCCTCTTTTGAAATATAAACTCTGAGAAAGATAACATTAAATCACTAATATTTTAGGGTGAATTCATCTTCTAAAAGGAGTCAATAGATCAGTTTCTATTGAATAAGAAAGGGTATAATCAGTTTCTTTAATCACAGATAAAGAAGCTCACATGTGGCCTCCACATGTAACATTATTGGAAAAATTGAGATTTGTTGGGGAGAGAGAGACAGAGAGAGAGAAAGGAGAGAATAACTTTGTAAAATGAAATTGTTCAGGTAGATGGATCTCTTTTTTGTGGTTGTTTTTAGAGATTATTAAAATTAAAGTAGTTCTCAGAATGTGGCAGACTGACATTGAAAAAAATTGGAACACTCCCTTTGGATTTTGTAATCTAATAGGCTACATTTCTGAGCCAAGATGCCATTGATTTGTCTTTTTGTAATATATAGTAGAAGTAGTTCTTCATTAGGCTTATGGCTACTAATCAATGTAGCCCAAAAAGTCTAAGAAAAGAACTCAATTCAACTTAAATTGAACACACATGTTTTAACTATCTACAGTGTACAAGGCTCAAAAGAAACAAAGAGAAATAATTGCATAATCCAGGCCTTAGAGGAACTGAGGGTAAGGACATGATCTCTACACAAATAATTACTCTAGGAGGTCAGTTATAGTGGGGCAAAGAAGTGTGGGCATAGCATTGTGGGGAAAGTTGAGGAGAACTAGCAGCATCAAGGAAGGCTTCTTAGAAGAAATGCTTCCAGGCCTTAAAGAAAGGGATGAATTTTTGCAGACAGGGATTGGAATGGATGTTTCCCCAAGCATGAATAGCACTCCACAAAGATGCAGGGAAGCCAGACAGAATGGTTGAGCTCACAGAACAATTAGTAGTCTCATTTAATTATATATAGTTTGTGAGAAGCAATTTGGCATAGTAGCTTAAAGTCTGACTTTTAGTCCAAAAAGAACTACACTGAAGTTCTATCCTGTGTGAATGACAACTTTTCTGTACTCTTTCTAGGCAACTCTATGACTATTAAAAGAAGGTCTGTTCTCTTATGTTTCATAGAAGGTGCTAGTTTGTTTTGGAAATAGGATTTTCCTCATTCATGAGTTCCCTTTATCAGTAAAATCATCCCTAGATCTAGTTCCTGTCTCTCTAAAATACATAAAGGGAATAAGAGGAGAAAAGGAGGGAAAGGTAGCTTGGAGCCAAACTGTAGAAAGCTTTAAGTACTAGGTTAAAGAACTGGAAGATGATATAAATTGCTTCTTTTTTTTCATTTCCTGACAAAGGACTACTTTGCAATGGCTTTCACTTCAGTGGTATTAACTGGAGGGGATCTGCTAAGTTTTATCCTGGCCCAAAGGTATGAGAACTTGAATAAACAACACCTATTTCTGATACACAACTTCAGCCCAGCTAAAACTTCCAGGATTACTGCTTTCCTTTAGTTTATTTCACTTTTCAATAACATCCTCAGCCAACTAGGCCTTAGAAAGCTGTGATGGCATCTTCCAAGATATTTGACTAACCACACTGAAGGCATCCTAGCAAGCTTCAAAACAAAAGACAAAAAAAACCCCAAAAAAACCATAATGTGGATTTAAATTCTTCATGACCTCATTCAAGAAACTCAAATAAAAAACCACTCTCGCCTCCTTCAGGAAACCTAGAGAGGTCACTGACATCAAGTAAGCCTTCATCTTTCTTGTACATTTAGCAAACACATGCTTTTTGTTTCCTCCCAAAAAATGGATTGTCAGAAGACATCTTTTTGAGTATAGCCAATCAGTGGTCTCATCTGTCAAAAAATTTTTTTTTAATTTGGGGTTTTGTTTTGGGTTTTTTGTTTTGTTTTGTTGTTGGTTTTTTTTTTTTGTTTTTTGTTTGTTTTTTTTTGTTTTTTTTTTAGTAATTCCTACTATATTTTAGTAATAATCATGGGGAATTGGAAAGAAGGGTTAGATGTTGGTAATCTATGCAAACAAAATCACTGAATAGTGGTAGATACCAGTTGTTTTTGATCTTTCCTTAGATATGGCAGTGTAAAATTTTATCTACTTTGAAAATTTGAAATTAAGTTATCTCACAACTCCTTGTATCATGTAGTTGTATATTTAATATCAATCTTCATTCTATCCTTCCTCCAAAAAGACAGGGCAAGCATATAGCCGTGAAATTTAAGTCAAAATGTGAAGGCTAAAAATTGCTACACAATTATTTTATTTTAAAGAAATAAAGCTCTATAAATGTAGACAAAATATCTTTAAAAATTCAAGAGAATAAAATCTTCATCTCTTGTCACTACTGAATATAGTAGTGACTTAGAAATATAAAGAGTATAACCTTATAGAAAGCTGAATTCTTGAACTTTTTAGAAAAGAGGTGAAATCATTGGTATAAGAAGAATGTGCCCCATCCAACACATCCTTCCCTTTCCCCCCACCCCCCAAATAAATGTATGTATGGAAAAGGAGTAAGGAAGAAAAGAAAGTAAATACCATACCTAATCTGGGTTCAATCACAGTCATATAATGTTCAGATAAGGAAGCACCCACCCCCAATAGAAATTTGTTGTAAATGGGAAGAAAGCTGGGAAAACAAAAGTCATAATTATAGTTGTTCTTTTATTTCATCTTTAACTTGCACAACTTATACAGGTAAGCTTATTGTACTTAACTAACAGATTGACAGAGACTTTCTCACAAGTCCATTGTTATTGTCCCTATTGATCTGTGAGGCACTAATAGTATCTTATCAGTAAGCTCTGGAAGCCACCAAGTCCAATATTCCTAGTCATAAGGATTTTCTGTACCTTTTAAGCCATATATAACTTAACAACTCTAGAGGTTTATGCACTGAGTTTCCACATGGACCAATTATCTCTGTTCTGGTCTATGGCTGCAAACTATGCCCCTAAACCCAGCTAGACATTGTTAGGTTCTGTGCTATTGGTCACTAGGGAAACTAGTCAAGAGATTGTGGATGGATTAGAGTAAACTGATGATCACATCTAGAAAAACAACCCAAAGCACATATCAAACATGTCAGCATCATCTATATACAAGGACAGGATATACTGAAAAACTTAACTGTGGCTAGAAAATTATCTGACCTGGGGAACCCTGTCAAAACAGCTCATCAGGAAAGGGGCTGGTGATTTTAGAAGACTTTGATCTCACTATCTTGACCAAAAAGCATATATAAAACCAAGATACACTAATTGAGGAAGAGTGTCCCAACTGAAAGGCAGCACTTCTGAATTGTGTCCTGGTTAGACCACATCTAGACAATTGTATTTGCTTCCAGATGTTGCACATTCAAGAGACCATTGCTGCGTAGGAATATGTGTAAAAGAATATGATCAAAATGGTAAAGGGATCCAAAAACCATGGTAGGTATGTTTTGTCTTAGCTGAATTGCAATAGCTTTCTTGCAGATTTAATGAGATGATATATGGAAAGAGGGATTAGAATGGTTTTTGCCACATCCCAGTTGACTCCTCTTAGTGCCCCGAAAAGAGAATCTTCCTAACAATGAGTTAATCAAAAAACTAATAGTCTGTTTTAGGAAGTAGTGTATTTCCCCATCATCATGATAGCTACATGACCACTTGCTAGGAAGCTCAGGGAACAGAAATATTCCTGTTGAGGCATGAGTTGGACTAGATAGATGGCTTTTGTGGTCCCTATCAATGCTGTAATTCTTAAAAGTTAGTCTGTACTCAGTAAAATGTATTTAACAGCTTTCAGTACATATCTTTGGCTTATTGTAAAGATCCTTACTCCTTTTCTTGTCTTATTTTAGAGATTACTACCACTGACTTGTATTACTACAAAGGTATCCATCAGAATATGAAGTCACTGATACTGTATTTATTCCATGCATTTTAATTGAGACAGAAACTGAGATGAGGAATTTCCACGCAAGAGAATTCCAAGTATCAATGCATATTAACCCCTTCTTTACAACTTGGAGAGTTGCCTAAAGCCTAGAGAAATTGCTAAGGAACTTGCCCAGTGTGACACAACCAGTGTGTGTCAAAGATAGAATTGGAACTTTAACCTGTAAGCTTTGAAGCTGGCTCTCTAGATAAATGTCAAGGCATCTAATCTCTATCCCAGTTTAGTTTCTTTCCTTTCCTCCCCTCCCCCCATGCACAAGCTTTATGAAAAGGGGATATTAACATTGAAGGAATTTGAGCCTCCCTAAAGAAATGAATTCATTTAAACATGACTTTCTGGACATGAAAAATCCAAAGGAAGGCCAGTGCTTTTTGGGAGGCAGGGGGCATGGTCCATTGCCAACCCTTTACAGGGATAAGATCAAATTAATCTGTTTGATTTTTGTAGGATCCTTATGGTTGCATCTGCCTTTTTTGGTAGGAATAGTGGGAATTTTAAGTAAGATAATCTTAGGGTGAATATTGTTTGAATTTTCTTTTCTTTTTTTTTTTTTTTTTTTTTTTAGCTCCTTCCTTTTACCTTTCTAGTTTTCTTGCCTAATGAGGATTTTCTAGGATTCTATTATCATTGATGTGTAATGTTAGTGTATTTTTGGTTGATTGGAGCCTAATGTTCCACCAGGAACCAGTGATTTGGAGGCATGGTCTATGCTATTCAGTCATATGAAATAGGTGAGAGCTACTTGAATTTGGACACTATTTGGAGCTTCCCATCAATCTATAAAGAAAATCCAAAAAAATGAACATAGCCAGGATCCAAGATACAAATGTTTCTGTGGACAATGATGTTTATGCTATGTGTTTACACATACACATATGCAAATATACATATATACATACACATACACTGGTTTAATTAAAGAAATTTTGGTGGGGTTTTGCTTGCTTGTTTTTGAATTTGCTTGTTCATTTCGAATTCAAAGCACTGTTCATTTTCTTTCAAGTACATAATGCCAAATGTTCTGCCTGCCTGGATTTTCACTCATTGACTGGTTATTTCAGTATGCTATACAACTAACTTAATGAAATGTCTCCTTTAATGAACCTATAAGGAAGTTTGTGGAAATGAGAGGACAGTGCCTTGGTGTTGGCAGACAGAAACAGGAGGCAAGAGGGCCTTTCAAACTCTTTGTATCTCTGGGAATAGAAATGCTTGTTTAGAAAGCTTCTTGGCTCCGAACATCTTTGTAGAAATGACATTTTGAAGTCAGCCATGATAGACCCAAAGTAGTCATTCCTAAACAGGAAAATGAGCTTCAATCTGAAAGTTCCTACTAGGAGAAATGAATGCGTAGTGAAATGAGCAGGGCTACCATCAAGGATATCTCCTTCTTGCTCAACCTTGTGCTGACCAAGGTTCTTGTATCACCAGATCTTTAAAGTGAGTTAATAAAACATCCTTTTCCATCATTATCATTTCTTACTACTATACTACTATATGGAAAGTGTTCAACTCTACATACTAGTTTAAGGCTTCCCACCTTCATTTTAAAATGTCACTAGCATAGTCAATGCAGTCAAACTGTTAGGAAAGAAAATTTTTTTAAAATGTCAGACTGTTTTGTTACTTGCAGACAAAATATTGAGATTAGTACTGTTTAAAGAAACATCACTAAAAAAAAGTTATAGGCTTCAGAGAAACATAGTATTTTTGTACAGCAACTTATAAAATGTTCACTTATATCTACACTGTCTTTACTTTACAGTGTAATGTATCCAAGTGAATGTTTCCCAATAAACTGATTTTGGTGCCTCTCCTGCTGCGTATTGTGTACTTAATTCAGGTGTAGAACATTGGGGAGAATGCCCACAAATTGCATCACTGTTCACCAGCTTGCATAGAAAAGGTGGGGTGGGAATAGATGGGGAGGAGGGTCAAGATACATCTGTATGATGGTTGAAGATAATATTCCAACTTATCTCAGTGAGTTATGAAGAGGAAGTACAGTGTAGTAGAAAAAGCACTGTTGAAACCACATGACTCAAGTTCAGATTCCAGCTCCATTGCTTATTTCCTTGGGTGACAATGGCAAAGCAGGTTTACCTCTCTGGACCTCAGTCTCCTCATCTGTAATGTGAGGAGGTTGGATTAGATGATTTTCACAGGCTTTTTCCAACCTTAGTTTCTCTAAAGCTTCTGACCATTTGAGCAAATAACATTTTTAGCTCCCCAAGTACCCTTCATCCGGATTCTTCTCACTTAATTATCTGTGCCTGCTTGCTGCCCTCTTGCTAACATGTGTCCAATGACACACTTCTAACCTGTTAATATTGCTTTGAAGGTAAGCTCTCTTATATTCTGATAAGCATCATCAAGAGTGTTTAAATTAGAATACCTTACAGAAGCTTAGAGCTACATGTAAAGAGATTAGTGCATCATGGTGTGTGCTAATGCCCAGGTCACTACCTGGGTCCTTAGCACACTCTTGCCAGTTTAAAGAAAGAACTTCTAAACACAGTTTTCGGTGTTGGGTTTTTGTTTGTTTGTTTGTTTTTTAAAACCAAGTGTTGACCAGGTTAGAAAACTGGGGAGAAAAATTCCAAGGGCAACTCTAATTAAAGGCAATTATTTTACATATGGTTCAATCTTCTTCAAGAAAGCTCCCTTATAAAGACTTTTGAAGGTCCATCAGCTTTTTGCTCATTGAACCAGATTTTGCGACCTATTTCCCATCCTCAATGAAATAGTTATCCAGAAGCCAGGGTCTGCTTCCCCTCCGAAGGTTTCTCCCCTGGTGATGGAACAGGCAGCATGGAGCCCGCCACTTGCCAGAGACTGAGCTTTTGCATAGCCTGAAGCTGTGAAGGTGTGCCTGGGTATGTTGAAGGGGCTTGTTTTTGTTCATTTATGAACCAGAAGCGGATAGAGAGTCTTGGTGGCTGGCCATGTGAAAGGGAATGTGGAGTAGCCTTGGATGTCTGTGTGTGTCTAACATCTTCATCTCCTGTTCCCATGCTTCCTACTTGTCATGTTCCAAGATGTGAGATGGTGATGGGTTGGGTTCCAGTTTGTGTGCAGTTTCCCTGCCTGCCTGACATGGTTTCCTCTCCCTCCCCTGTTTTCCATGTCACTTTCTCCCTCTTCCCATTGACCACATTTATTGTTTAGTTTTACAATGTTTCTGCCATGAGGGCAGGGTGGAGGGAGTATTCAGAATTGGGGGATTCTGTCCACACTGACCAGTCAGTAACTTTCTCTTTAATATTTTTTGCAGGTCTCCAGAGAGAGCCAAACTCGTGCCCTTCAATAAGCATCGAGCACTTTGAAGAGCCTCCTTTCCAAGGTCTTCCACTGGAACCAGACTCTGACAGAGGACTGGGGGCCAAGTCTCAGAATAATTTAGAGTCTGACTACTTGGCAAGAGGTAGGCCTTCCAGCAACAGCTCCTTTCATAGCAGTGAAGAAGAAGGGACCGATCTTGAGGGAGACATGCTGGACTGCAGCGGCTCTCGGCCCCTCCTTATGGACTCTGAAGAAGAGGATGAATCCTGTAAGACTCCGCAGGCAAGCTTAGCAGAAAAAGTTAATCTCGCTCAACCAGAAGTTTGCAAAGAAGAGACTACCATGGCCCATGGTGGGAAAGACCATCAGTTCCAAGGCTTTGCACAACTGACGGAAGAGGTTTCTGGCGAGCCTGATGTTTTTGCCACGGCCCCTTTCAGGAGCGCAAGGCCCCAGTATGATGGCATGGATGTTTTCACCAAAGCCCCATTTGTCACCAAGGGCCACATGGCTCCTCAGGTGCCTGAGGACACCGATGTATTTCTGAGAGCTCCTTTCACCAAGAAGAAGAGCATGGAAGAGCTTGTGGCTGCTCAGGGGGCCACTCTGGACTTACCCACACAATCTACTCCCCACAGTCAGATGGGAGATGGTGTACCAGTAATTAATCCTCTGCTCTCACATCTTGATAGGGGGATACACCCCGCAGCACTCTCTCCCCTAGCTCAGTACCCTATGGCAGGATTTCTCCACCAATCTAATCTCCCTCCCAATTCTATCCAGTCAGCAGAAAGCCTAGACAACCTCACTTCCAAGGGGACACTGGATTCTGGAGGTCACCCTATTGACAGAAACAAAGGTCACCTGTCCCAGAAGGAAGCTGCCTCCAGCTCTGTGGCCAGCAAATCATTCCGTCCCCAGTCACTGTCCAAATATTCCCGTCACTATAGCCCTGAGAATGAGCCAACTCTGGAAGCCCAACCCATTGCTGCCTACAAAGTTGTTTCCCAAAGCAACAAGCAGTCAATCTCTGGATCCATTTCTATCACATCCTTTTCCTCCAGGACTACGGAACTTCCCAGTGTTGATCCTTTTGCTTTGGCACCCTTTCCTTCCAAATCAGGCAAACAGAAACCTTAAATACATCTCTTAATCCTTAAGCCTCTCACCCAGACACACATGCTCCTCCCAGCCATTCCTTTCACACTACCCTCAGCTGCTCTCTACTGAACCTTTTGACCTCTTCACACCCCCCCCCC
>JAJPUD010013134.1:34720-45677 GCA_023553655.1 Myrmecobius fasciatus | reverse complement strand
TCCTCTCTGAAATCCTCCTGTTGGTCATTTCTTACAGAACAATAATATTCCATAACATTCATATACCATAATTTATTCAGCCATTCTCCAATTGATGGGCATCTTTTCAATTTCCAGTTTCTTGCCACTACAAAAAGGGCTGCCACAAACATTTTTGCACATGTGGGTCCCTTTCCCTCCTTAAAAATCTCTTTGGGATATAGGCCCAGTAGAAACACTGCTGGGTCAAAGGGTATGCACTGTTTGATAACTCTTTGAGCATAGCTCCAAATTGCTCTCCAGAATGGTTGGATCCGTTCACAGTTCCACCAACAATGTATCAGTGTCCCAGTTTTCCCACATCCCCTCCAACAGCTATCATTATCATTTCCTGTCATTTTAGCCAATCTGACAGGTGACTACTGACAGTTCTTATATCTGGAACTAAGCAAAAGAGCAAAGCAAAACAAAATGAAACATTGAAACCCTAATTAACATAACAGCCATTTTAGTGCATAGAACCACATGATCATATTTTAGAGGAGGATAATACAGTAGAAGTCATTTAATCTAATCCTTATATTTTGTAAAGGCAGACATTGAAGCTAAGTAATATTTAGTGATAAAAATGACTTTCCCATGGTTAGAAGAAAATAAGTGGCAATGCTAGATTTAAAAACTAGGTCCATTAATTTAAAATCATGTGGGATGAGTGTATGAGGGTATTTGTACACATCTATGTTTGTATGTACATTCAGTGCTTAAAGCTATCAGAGCCTTACTAAGTTGTGTTTTCTTCACTATAGTCTAGCTTTCCTTCAAAGGGTTTTCTTCTGGAAATATTTAATTGCTCTTCATAATTTTTGTACATTCCTTTGGAAATTCTGAAAACTTATTAAGGTATTTTCATATTATATAAAATATCTTAACGAATTTTCTAAACAAAGCACTGAATAAAGTGGGACTGTCCCTTCTTTATTTTTGAAAGGCAAAAATTACATTTAGAGAGATTTTATTTTTTTGCTTGATTACATTAAAAAAGTAAACACTGAGGTTCAGTTTCCTATGGAAATTATCCAAATTCTTTGTCCTAAGAGCAGTAATATCATTATGATCTTTTAAATAATTATCTGATGTCATATGGGGAAGGAATAGAATGAATAACTAAAATTCATAGGAAATTTCATATTTTTTTTGTAATTTTCTTTTTGAAAATAAGGGACCACATCTATTTAAGCCTAGGATCTAGAAGAACACTTGGTAACAAGAGTGATATTGTCACAACATTTTTGCTTATGATGTTATCGGTGATTATACATTACTTCACATCACAATTTTCAGTCAAGTCTGAAACAAAAATGATTAATTACTTTCAGTTAGAGATAATTTTATTTATAAATATCAAGCTATTTAATATTTAAACAATATAAACCTGTTTTATATATTGATGCTTTTCTGACCTGAAAGAATTAAAGTCCAAATCAAACTCTTTGCTCCTTTCTTTTTTTGGCATTGTATCCATCATAAATACCAGAATTCAATCAAACTGTCAGATTTTTCCTGTTAGGTGTCTTGACCATAAGATTATGCATCACTCTTGCTATGGAGTGAGAAAATACCAACATCTGCTTTTTTCCATTACTGATTTAAACAGTGACAGATACCTTTGAATTCATTACAGAATGTAGAGAACTAAGTGTTCATGGGCCATCAGTTTCATTCATGTAAAAATACAAAAAGGATAGAAAGTAAATGATCCAGGTGCTAAGAAAAATATGTGACTAATGAAATTTTATGAAAGTGGAAAAGTATTTAAATAAAAAACATAAAAATGAAGATTTTATACTGTCTCCTTTAGCAATGGCAATTATTTTTAAACTAAGAAAGAGAGAACAAATTTTGTTAAATAGGAAATGAAAGTCTCAAATTGATAAGTAATGAGAAAAATAGTAAAATCATATATTGATTTAAATTGCTTTATTTCTCATAGGATTAAAAATACATGTCATTATTAATAACACACAAATATGTATCTATCAGTAATCATGCTTCATTACATTACATAATGTATTATTTTCTAAATGAATTTTATTTATATAATAAAATAAAACGTTCTTGACAGAAAAGATTGTAACTTATTTAAACACTATAAAACAGAGCAATGACAATAATTTGAGTATTGGCTAAGCAATTTGTAATACATAATTGTAAAGAAATAATACCTTTTGGTAAGAGATAAATATGATGCATAAAGAGAATCATGGAAAATATAATTGAATTGATGAAGAATGTAAGCACAGCCAATAAAATAATACAAATTATAAATACAATTATACAAATTTTGGGAAAAACAATTGCCACAAAAATAATTGAAAATGAATATAAGGTAGAGTGAAGATGGTGGAATATAAAAGCCATCAGTTGAGGTCTCCCAACTTTCCCTTCCAAACAATTTTAAAGTAAATCCTCAAAACAAACTCTGGAGTAGCAGAACCAACAAAATTATAATAAATTAAAATCTTGTGTCTTTATTTCCATCTCTCAGGAGTCCAGTGTTTTCTTATTGTTTTTTTTAAATCAGTTCAAGGGGAACTTCTTATATTAGATTTTTTTTAATATCACCTCCCTTACTCCAGTTCATAATACACCATCCACATTGACTAGTATATTTTTATTGTGTGTGTATAAATTATAGGAAAGAGGCATTGCAAACCTATAGAAATAGGAAAAAGCCTGCCATGACCAAAAACTGAAAGACCAGTTTAGTTAGCCCATAATAATATATGTTAGGGAATAAAATATGTAAATGAAGTTGCACATGTGAAAAGGAATGATACAAAAAATTCTAAATAAAAGTTTGAAGTGAGCTTGTGAGCTGTTTTAAATAGTAAACGTGGGAATTTATGTTTCATCTTGAAATGATGAAAGAAAATCATGAAAAAAAATAACAAGTCTACAGCTTGGAAAATGAGGTACAAAAAATATTGAAGAAGATCCAGGACAAAATACAGGACATATGGTAAAGGAAGCGCAAAAGATGATTGAGGAGAAGAATGCTATAAAAAGCAGAATTGTCCAAATGGAGAGGCTCAAAAATTCACTGAAGAAAAAAAAAAGCTCCTTAAACAATAGAATTGTACAAACAAGAAAAAACTGAAAAAAAAATACTTTAAAAACAGAATTGGGGGAAGCTAGGTGGCACAGTGGATAGAGCACCAGCCCTGAAGTAGGAGGACCTGAGTTCAAATCTAATTTCAGACACTTAACACTTCTAAGCTTGTGTGACTTTGGGCAAGTCACTTAAGCCCAATTGCCTCAGCAAAAAACAAAAACAAAAACAAAAGCAAAAACAGAATTGAATAAATGGAAAAGGAGACACAAAAGCTCACTGAAAAAAGATCTTAAAAATTAGAATTGAGAAAATGGAAGCTAATGACTATGAAAAATCAAGAAACAATAAAGAAAAAACAAAAAGAATGAAAAATATAGAAGAAAATGTGAAATATCTCATTGGAAAAATAAATGAGCTAGGAAAAAGATTAAGGAATGGTAATTTAAAAAGAAATTAGGTAACCTGAAAGCCATGTTTTTAAAAAAGCCCCTATTCATACTCGGGTTAGAAATTTTCTAGGAAACTTGCCCTGATATTGCAGAACCAGGGGTTAAAATAGAAATTTAAAGAATCCACCAATCATCTCTTGAAAGAGATCACAAAAGAAAACTACCAGTAATATCACAGCCAAATTCCAGAACTCTCAAGTAAAGGAGAAAATATTGCAAACAGCCAGACAGAAACAGTTATGATGGAACCAAAGTAGGGTACCAGAAAATGTAACATCTTCTATGTCAAAGGATCAGAGGGCATGGAACAGGATATACCAGAGTGCAAAGGAGCTAGGATTACAACAAAGAATCACCTACTCAGTAAAACTGGTTATAATTCTTCAGGGGAAAACATAGACATTCAATTAAATAAAATATTTTTAAATATTCTTTTTTTTTACTTTTATTTTACTAATACATTATTATTAAATTATAAATTGTATTATTTTTCCGATTACATGTTAATATGGTTTTAGTTTTGTAATATTTTGTTTTCCTAAAGGCAGACCCATGATGCTGGAATAGAGGGACTAGCTGAACTCTGCTCCAAATCACTCTAAATTCCTTTAAGTAATGACTCTGCAGAAATTTTAGTGTCAGAAAGCACACACATAAAAAGATGTAGTGGAACATTTTTCAACCGAAGTCAACTTAGAAGGTCCATAGGGAAGGTTTCTGGCACTGGGATAGGAGCCCAGCACGTAACGGCAGCATAGGTCATGCCAGAGGAGTTTCATCCCACACAACCAAAAAGCAGTAATGGACCATGGGCCTCTGAATCAATGATAATGCTGACAGTCTCTAGACCTTTCAGACCAGAAACAACATAGATGACACAGAAAAGCAGCAGGAAAGGTTTGTCAACAGGGTGAAAAGAACTTGGGAAATCAGAAAACCATGAGTAGGTGTGCAGCATTGGCAGTGGCAGGTGCTAGAGGTCTTAGTTCACAGGAAGTCTCTTTACTAGCACTGAGGAAGGGTTCTGTTGCTTTAGCACACTAGAATATATAGCCACAGTAGAATGAAGACACTCTTCCCAATTCCAGAGCAGAAGAGTGCTTATGTTCAGATCCCTGGAAGGATCTTTTAAAACAGCTTGGTACAATGCATACTCCACCCTGAAAATGGATCCCTACTTTAACAAACTGCCAAAATATTTATAGAGCTATAAAAGTAATAAAAATTTAATCTGGAAAAATCAAGAATGTCAAGGGGATTAAAGAAAAAAAATTCAAAGGACTAAGGCCTAATTTTTTTTTTTTTATAAAAGCAGCAGTCATCAAACCATTTGCTACTGACTAAGACATAGAGTACTGGCTTAGTGGAATAGATTAGGTATACAAGATAATAATCAATGACTATAGTAATCTACTATTTGATAAATCTAAGACTCCAGCTTTTTGAATAGCAACTTAAAATTTCACAAAAATTGCTGGGAGCACTGGAAAATAGGATGGCAGAAATCATGCATACACCTCCATCTCACACCCCATACCAAAATAAGATCAAAATGGGAATGTGATTTAGGCATAAAGGGTGATGCTATAAGCAAATTAGGAGAGAAAAGTATAGTTTACATTTCTGATCTTTGGAGAAGAAAGGAATTTATGTCCAAAGAAGAACTAGAGAACATTATGTAATGCAAAATGCATAATTCTGATTACATTAAATTTTAAAAGTTTTGCAGAAACAAAACAAATGCAGCCAAATTTGAAGGAAATCAGAAAGTTGAAGGAAAAAATTTACATTCAGTATTTCTGATAAAGATCTAATTTCTAAAATATTTTAAAACTGCGTCAAGTTTATAAGAATACAGGTCATTAAAACTGCTGGGAAAACTGGAAACTAGTGTGGAAGAAATTAGGGGTTGACCCACATCTAACACCACATACCAAGATAAGATCTAAATGGGTTCATGATCTGGATATAAAGAGTAATACTTTAAGTAAATTAGAGGAATGTAATATAGTTCACCTCTCAGACCTTTGGAGATGGAATAAATTTATGTCCAAAGAAGAACTGGAACTCTTAATTGAAAACCAGATAGATAACTTTGACTATATTAAGTTAAAAAGTTTTTGTACAAACAAAATCAATGCAGACAAGATTAGGAGGGAAGTAATAAATGGGGAAATCATCTTTACATTCAAGGGTTCTGATAAAGGTCTCATTTCTAAAATATATAGAGAATTGTCTCATATTTATAAAAATTCAAGCCACTCTCCAATCAATAAATGGTCAAAGGATATGAACAGACAATTTTCAGAGGATGAAATTAAAACTATTTATAGTCATATGAAAAGGTGCTCCAAATCACTGTTGATCAGAGAAATGCAAATCAAGACAACCCTGAGGTACCACTTCACACCTGTCAGATTGGCTAAAATGACAGGAAAAGTTAATGATGAATGTTGGAGGGGTTGTGGGAGGGCTGGGACATTGATGCATTGTTGGTGGAGCTGTGAACGGATACAGCCATTCTGGAGAACAATTTGGAGCTATGCTCAAAAAGTTATCAAACTGTGCATACCCTTTGACCCAGCAGCATTTCTATTGGGCTTATATCCCAAAGAAATCATAAAGAAAGGAAAAGGCCCCACATGTGCAAGAATGTTTGTGGCAGCCCTTTTTGTAGTGGCTAGAAACTGGAAATTGAATAGATGCCCTTCAATTGGAGAATGGCTGAATAAATTATGGTATATGAACATTATGGAATATTATTGTTCTGTAAGAAATGACCAGCAAGATGATTTCAGAGAGGCCTGGAGAGACTTACATGAACTGATGCTGAGTGAAATGAGCAGAACCAGGAGATCATTATACACAGCAACAACAGTACTATATGACGATTAATTCTGATGGAAATGGCTCTCTTCAACAATGATATGTTTCAAACCACCTCCAATTGTTCACTGAAGAAAGCCATATACACCCAGAGAGAGGGATGTGAAATGTGGACCACAACATAACATTCTCATACTCCTTGATTGATGTTTGCTTACATTGTGTTTCCTTTATCTGATATATCATTTGTGTAGATAAGATTTTTCTTGCACAACAATGAGAAGTTTGGAAATATGTATACATATATTCGATTTGCCAATATTTTAACATAATTAACATGTAGTGGATATCCTGCCATCTAGGGAAGGGGTGGGGAAGTTGGGGGGAAAAATTTGTAACGGAAAGCTATGTAAGGCTTATTGTTGAAGAATTACCCACACATATGTTATGCAAATAAAATAAAATTAAAAAAAAAATACATGTCATTATCCAAGTAATAAATTGTTCAAGGATATGAAGAGATAACTTTCAAGTGAAGAAATTAAAGATGTCAATGGTCATATGAAAAAATGCTTTTAATCATTAGATTAGAGAAATGCAAATTAAAATAACTCTGAAATACCACTTCATACTTTTCAGATTAGCTAACATGACAGAAAAAGATAATGATAAAGGTTAGAGGAGATATAGGAAAAATAGTACACTAATACACTGTTGGTGGAGTTGTGAACTGATTCAACCATTCTGGAGAATGATGTGGAGCTATATTCAAAGGGGTATAAAACTGTGTATACCCTACCCTTTGATCCAGCAGCGCCGCTACTAATTTAGTAGCCTGTATTCCAAGGAGATATTAAAGGAAGAAAAAAACCCCTTGTGTGTAAAAATGTTTGAAACAGCTGTTTTTGTGGTGACAAAAAATTGGAAATTGAAAGGATACCCATTAATGAAAGTAAAGTAATATTGTTCTACAAATATATATATATATATATATATATATATATATATATATAGGAGGTGATCGCTGAATTCTTTCAATGGTGATTTTGCCTTTTGATTCTACAATCTCAGGGCAGTTTTCTTTCAGGATTTCCTGGAAGATAGTGTTTAGATTCTTTTTTTCATCATGGCTTTCAGGAAGTCCAATAATCCTTAGATTGTCTCTCCTAGATCTATTTTCCAAGTCAGTTGTTTTTCCTAGGAGATATTTCATATTTTCTTCTAATTTTTCATTTTTTTGTTTTTGTTTGACTGATTCTTCAAGTCTTAGTGAGTCATTCACTTGCATTTGTTCAATTCTTATTTTTAAAGTGTTGTTTTCTTCAGTTACCTTTTTAAGCTCCTTTTGTAACTGGCCAATTTGTTCATTGCACTTTTTTTCCACTTCACTAATTTTATTAACTAATAATTTGGTGTCTTTTTCATATCTCTTTTGCAGGGCATCATATCCTTCTTGCACTGATTTCAGTTTATTTTCCCATTTATCCTCCAGCTCTCTTTTGAGGTTCTTTATGCAGTCTTCCAGAAAAGCCTTTTGAAAAGGGAACCAGTGATGGTCCTGGCTGATGTTCTCTGGATTTTTGTCTAAAGGAACCTCTGGCTCTGGGGTCGTTTCTTTGCCTTGATAAAAGCTGTCTATGGTGAGAGCTCTCTTTTGCTTCTTCATCATATTTTTTTTTAGACAGTGTGGATATCTCTTTAAGGTAGGGAAAAAAAAGCTGTGGCTATAAAAAGCTTTTCCCTGGGGCACTTCGGCGAGTTGAGTTAAGGTGCTGGGCCGGTGGGGGCTAGGACTAAGTCCGAATTACTCCTTAAACAAGGCAAGTCTGCCAGAACACCTGCCCCCAATCAGAGCAGAGTATCTCGAGTGCCTCAGATAAACTCCAGGTGTTTGGAATTTGGAGTTTGGAGTTTGGAATTTCTTCCACGATGAGCTGAGCTGAGTCCCACCCTCACTTCCGGCCTGTGCAGTTGTAGTCTATTTATCTCTCTGTCCGAGTCCGACTAACCTGATATGAAGTTATCCAGAGAGCTGTGCCCAAATATTTCTGAGTTCGTTGATTTGAAGATCAGTTCGGAGGCTTATTTTATCGTTGATTTGAGAGAAGATCGGAGGAGAGGCAGAAAGTCACCTTTTCACTCCTTCATCTTGGCTCCGCCCCCTCAAAAAAATGTTGTTGCAAAATTCTTAAACGAAATTTTAGCAAAGAGACCCTGAAGACAATACTCAATGACCAAATAGAAATTATAACAGTAATGCAGGGCTGATTCAATGTTAGGAAAACTCTTAGCAAAATTGATTATATCAATAACCAAAGTAACAAAAACTCATATGTTTATCTCAACAGGTGCAGAAAAAGCATTTGATAAAATCCAATATCCATTCCTATTAAAAAACAATAGAGAGTATAGGAATAAATGGGCTTTTCCTTGAAATGATAAGTAGCATCTATTTAAAATCATCAGCAAGCATCATATGTAATGGGGACAAATTAGGATCATTCCCAATAAGATCAGGAGTGAAACAAGGCTGCCCACTGTCACCATTACTATTCAATATGTTTAGAAATGTTTGTTTTAGTAAATACACAAGAAAAAGAGATGAAAGGAATTAGAAAAGGTAATGAAGAAACTAAATTATCACTCTATGCAGATGATATTACAGTATTCTTACAGGACCCTAAATAATCAAATAAAAAACAGCTAGAACAATTCAGCACTTTAGCAAACTAGCAAAATACAAAAGAAATCCACATATATCATCAGCATTTTTATATATCCTCAACAAAGTCAAGCAGCAAGAGACATAAAAGAGAAATTCCATTCAGAATAACCATTGATAGTATAAAATATCTGGAAACTATCTGCCAAGGGAAAGTGAACAAGTATATTATTGCAACTACAAAATACTTTCCATAAAAAATAAATTCAAATCTAATAAGTTGAAAAAATATAAAGTGCTCGTGGGTAGGCCGAGCAAATATAATAAAAATGACAATACTACCTAAATTAATCTATTTATTTTGTGCCATACCAATCAAGGAATTATTTTATAGATCTATGAAAAATAAAAACAAAGTTCATCTGGAAGAAAAATGATCAAGAATTTCAAGGGAATAAATGAAAAAGAATGACAATAAATGTGGCCTTGCTCTATTAGAACCTAAACAATATAATGACGCAGTAACCATCAAAGCCATTTGTACTAGCTAAGAAATAAAGTAGTTCATCAGTGGAATAATTTAAGTTCACAAGGCAGAATAGTCAATAACTATAGCGATTTAGTATTTGGCAAACTGAAAAACCCCAGCTCTGGGGATGAGAACTCACTATTTGAGAAAAAGTACTATGAAAATTGGAAACTAATATGGCAAAAACTAGACATTGGCCCACACCTAGCACCATACACCAAGATAAAGCCAAGATAGATTTGTGATTTAGACATAAAGAGTGATATTATAAGCAAATTATAAGAAAATAGGAGAGTTTACCTCTTAGAGCTGTGGAGAAGGAAGGTATTTGTGACCAATGAAGAACTGGAACTCATAATTGAACATCAAATAGATAATTTTGATTACATTAACTTAAAAATGTTTTGCAAAACAAAACTAATGCAAACAAGATTAGAAGGGTGGCAATAAATTGGGAAAATATTTTTACATTTAACTGTTCTGATAAAGGCCTAATTTCTAAAATACATAGAGAATTGACTCAAATTTATAAGAATTCAAGCCATTCTCCAAATGATAAATGGTCAAAAACTATGAACAGACAATTTTCAGATGAAGAAGTTAAAACCATATCTTGTAATATGAAAAGGTGCTGTAAATCATTATCAATCACAGAAAGGCAAATTAAGACACCTCTGAGATACCACTACACTCCTCTCAGATTGGCTAGGATGACAGGAAAAGATAATGATGAATGTTGGAGGGAATGTGGGAAAACTGGGACACTGATACATTGTTGGTGGAACTGTGAATAGATCCAACTATTCTGGAGAGCAATTTGGAACTATGTTCAAAAAGATATCAAACTGCGCATACCCTTTGACCCAGCAGTGTTTCCACTGGGCCTATATCCCAAAGAGATCTTAAAGGAAGGAAAGGGTCCCACATGTGCAAAAATGTTTCTGGAAGCCCTTTTTGTAGTGGTTAGAAACTGAAAACTGAATGGATGCCCATCATTTGGAGAATTGTTGAATAAACTATGGTATATGAATGTCATGGGATATTATTGTTTTGTAAAAAGTTACCAAGATGATTTCAGAGAGGCCTGGACAGACTTGCATGAATAGATGCTAAGTGAAATGAATACAACCAGGAAATCATTATACAAAGCAACAAGACAATACAATGATCAATTTTGATGGACAAGGTTCTCTTCAACAATGAGATGTTTCAAACCAGTTCAACTTGTTCAGTGATGAATAAAGCCATGTATATCCGGGGAGATGCCTGTGGGATCTGAGGGTTGACCACAACATAGCATTTTCATACTTTCTGTTGATGTTTGCTTGCACTTTGCTGTCCTCAGGTTTTTTTCTTATATATCTGATTTTTCTCACAGCAAGATTACTGTATAAATAGGT
>JAJPUD010013134.1:23107-34320 GCA_023553655.1 Myrmecobius fasciatus | reverse complement strand
TTTTTACCTTTTTATGCATCTCTTGAGTTCTGTGTTTGGGTGTCGAATTTTTTGTTCAGATCCGGTCTTTTCATTAGAAATAGGTGAAATTCACCTATATCATTAAATGACCCTCTTCTTCCCTGGAAGATAATGCTCATTCTAGCTGGATAGGTTATTCTTGGTTGTAATCCAAGTTCCTTTGCCTTTCAGAATATTTGGTTCCAGGCCCTTCCATCCTTCAATGTGGAGGCTGACATAGTCTGTAATTCTAATTATACATCCTGGGTATTTGAATTGTTTCTTTCTAGCTGCTAGCAAAATCTTTTCCTTGGTGCAATAGTCCTGAAAATTTAGCCATGATATTCCTTGGGGATTTAATTTTCTGGTCTCTTTCAGGAGGTTATCAGTGAACTCTTTGGATGGTGATTTTGCCTTCTGATTCTACAACCTCAGGGCAGTTTTCTTTCAGGATTTCCTGGAAGTTAGTATTTAGATTCTTTTTTTTTTTTTCATCATGGCTTTAGGAATGCCAATAATCCTTAGATTGTCTCTCCTAGATCTTTTTTCCAAGTCGGTTGTTTTTCTTAGGAGATATTTCATATTTTCTTCTATTTTTATCATTTTTTTGTTTTTTTTTTGACTGATTCTTGAAGTCTTATTGAGTCATTCACTTCTATTTGTTCAATTTTAATTTTTAAAGTATTATTTTTTTCAGTTACCTTTTTCAGCTCCTTTTGTAACTGGCCAATTTCTTCATTGCATACTTTTTCTAATTCACCAATTTTGTTTTTCAATGCATTGTTGTCTATTTCCAGTTCACCAATTTTGTTTTTCAATACATTGTTGTCTATTTCCGATTCACCAATTTTGTTTTTTAGTGCATTGTTGTTTATTTCCAATTCACCAATTTTGTTTTTCAGTAAATTTTTGTTTTTATCATATGTCTTTTGGAGGGCTTCTTGCACTGATCTCAATTTATTTCTCCATTTATCATCTAACTCTTTTTGATCACCCCCTCCCTGACTGAAACAGACCTGCTATTAAGCTTTTCAAATGTAACTTCTACAAGAAATTCTTCATAGTCCAAATGTTTCTGGGTTTGTTGACTCAAAGATCAATTCAGAGGCTTATTTTACTGATGATTTGAGAGAAGGTCAGAGGAGGACACAGAGAGTCACATCTTCACTCTGCCATCTTGTCTCCCCATGGACAACATCTTTCAAGATCTTTAAAACTGCCCTGAGAGCCTTTTTTAGGGAGAAGGGAGTAGAGTTGTTGAGGATGAAAAAAGGACACCCCAAAAGTCCCAGACCACTGTCAAGAGGTATAGGAAAAGTATTTTCAGACTTGAACCAATCTCCTAGTCAAGGGGGAAAGTTTATTACAAGCAATGTGACATTCCTGAGCAGACTGAATTCTAAGCAAATTCAGTCTATACATATATTTTATTTGTCATGTAGTTTAACACAATTAGCATGTATTAGACTTCCTGCCATCTAGGGGAGTGAGTGGGAGGATGGAGGAAAAATTTGTAACAGAAAGCTTTGCAAGGGTCAATGTTGAAAAATTACTCATGCATATGTTTTGAAAATAAAAAGCTTTAATAAAAATAAAAAAAATAAATAAAGAATTAAAGAAAAACCTGAATAGCGGAAAGAATATGAATGCATTTCTTGTGGTGAGGCTATGCAAGTGTAATGAAAAGAAAATACTATAAAAATTAACTTATACTTTTAATTCTATATCACATACATTACCAAGAAGATACCTTACAGCCCTTGATAAAGTACTTATAGAATTTATTTGGGAAAAAAATTAAACATGCAGAACATTGAGGGAAATGATGAAAAAAAGCGAGAGTAAAGGGGAAATAACACTTTTAGAACTCATCCTTTTTTATATAGCAGCAGTCATGAAAATCAATGGTATTGGTTTGAAAATCAGACTAGTATTAGGAAAAGATAAGAATTAATAATCTCATGCTTTTAAAATAGAAAACTTAAGTTACTTAGGAAAAAATAATTCCTTATTTAATAAAAACTGATGAGCAAACTAAAATCCAATGTAGCAAAACTTAGGCTTAGACCAATACCTTGTACCACACTCCAAAATATATTCTAAAGGATAGATGACTTTAATATTAATGCTTATGTTACAATAAATTAGAAGAAAAAAATGGTCATGTAACTCCCACAATTGTGGTTAAGATATACGTGGGTGTTTGGGTGATTTCTTAACCTAATAAGAGATAGAGATAAAATAGATAGGTAGTTATTTGAAAATAAAAAAGTTTCTACAAAACACCATCAATGCTTTTAGGAAGGGAATGGAAATTGTCAACAGGTAGAAAATATTTGTTATCAGATTTATCGGATAAGGGTTTATGCATTTATGTTTTAAGTGTGTATGTATATGTATGTGTGTGTATATGTGTAAGTAGCCATTCTCCAACAGATTAATGCTCAAAATATTGAACAAACAGTTCTCAAAAGAGAAATTATGAAGTGTCTATAAACACATGAAAATACTCCAAATTATTCATAGCAAGAGAAATACAATCAAAATTACTATGAAGTTTCATTTCACACACTGCAAATTAACATAATAGCAAAAAATGATTATAGTCAATGTTGAAGGAATTCTGCCACAATAGGTACACTAATACATTATTGGTTGCACAATTATACAACTATTTTCAAAAGTAATTTTAAATTAATTAATATAATAAATGTTCATAATTAAAATATTCATATCATGTGAACCAAACAACCCATTACTGAGTTTGTACCGCATGGAAGATATCAATAATACAAAAGTTTCCATATTTTCTTCAATTATTTATAGCAGCACTTATGTTTATTAATATTTGGAAATAATTGGAATGCAAATGCTTATTAATTGGGAAATGCCTAAACAAGTCATGGTTCATGAATGTAACAGAATAACTACTATGTTGTAAGAAATTATGTGCACTATTTATGCAGATAATCATGGAAGGATCTATATGAACTGGTACAGAGTGAAAATAGTAGTCAAGAAAACAATATACACAGTTTCTACAACAATGCAAATGGAAATAATAACACATCAAAAATCAAAAGTAAATGTAACAAAATTATAAAGAACAGGTAAGCTTGAATGAACAGATATAAGAAGATACCATGAGCTTTCCACTTTGGGTACATAAATCCATAGCTGCTATACATTTTACATGTCTTAGTACTGTCTTACTGTATTGACCAAATTATAATGAATGTTCTTTTTATTCCTCCCTTTCTTAAAAAAAAATACTAGTTGTTACATCATATGGCTTTCTGGGTGGGGAAGAACAGGATACATGGGCTACAATCATTGTGTAAGAAACAGAAAACATCAATAATTTTTTTAATATAATAGGTGACTTAAAACATTTATTGAGTGATGTGATTTGAAGGTAAATTTTGAGGACCGAATAGTGAATGAGATGAATATAGAAAATGAGTGTATAAGTTCTCTATTGATTTTATTGTTTCTTTTTTGCCCTGGCATTATGGCTTTTAATGGGAAGATAAAAATAGGACAAAGATTAAGGCAGTAATAACAAAGTCAAATAGAAACCAGGACCATTAGTTAAGGACTCCTTTTGGCCCCATATTGACTTAGATTTAAAATGCAGTATTATCTATGTTTAATTGAATTTTTATTTTGTTAAGTATTTCCCAATTCCATTTTAATCAAGTTGTCCCACCTGGGAGTGCAGTTGGTTACATTTAACCTCTGCCTTCACACATGTGACAACAAAAGATCAAGGGAAGATTTGTAAAGGTTGTAAATATTTTAGGCAGCAAAAAATGTCTCTGGATATGGATAGAAGAAAGATTTGAGAATGGGGGTAGGATTTTGTGGGTAGGTCATTATTGTAAGAGATAGGATCAAGCATCAGTGTAAGGAAATTTAACTTTATCAATGAGAAGGGGGTCTTTTTTAAAAAATTAGCTTTGGTAATGAAGAAAGAGCAAATGGAAGGTGATAATAATAACCATTTTTGAGAAGTAGGAGAGAAGATTGACATAGACTCACTGACATTTAGCATATATTGTATGGTTAAAATTGAAACCTACTATATATTTTTTTCAAGGGAATGTTTGCTAATAATTTATCATAAAACTTAAAATAGCATGATGCACTAACAATTCTGACATTCTATTTGTCCCCTAGATCCAACAACTTGCTCCCAACTAAACATTTTATCTGGCTTGTGGACATAGTGGAAGTAAAAACAATCTATAGCAGAAACATGTTTTCACAAAGCAGTATGTATAATTTTTTTTTTCAATTTTCTCTGCACAGAATCAAAATTCTCCTTTCTTCTTATCTACCTTCCTTTCATTATGCTTCATCATTATCATCACCTTACATGAGGGTTAGCCAGGCATTCATTAGGCACTTGTATGTTCAAATCATGAATACAAGTGCTAGCCAAAAAGATATTAATGTAGCATTATAAACTAATAGAATATTGTAACTGGAACCTATCATAGAAATCGTGTGGGCAGCTGATCAATTTTTCTTCAAAAGAAAATCACCAAAAAGATAGACACACAGAGAAATAGGAAAGTGTGAGTGACATCACTCTTCTTTTTTGTTCTTTGTTCTTTGAACAGAAAACTTAATTTGACCTTCTAACCTTGACCAATTAAATACTTACCTCAGTAAACTACTCAATTTTGGGGGGTAGAAAATGAAACATAAGGCACATGAAGCTTAATTGTATCAATATCAGCTTGGCAAATACATCTGGATAGCATTTAATTAATTAGTCATAGTAATTTTGAGCTGAATGGTAATTTCCTTAATGTTTCTGTTGAGTGGGAACTGAATGAATGAATAATTTGTAAAAGAATCTGCTAATTTTAGTCACAGCTTATTTTTTATTCAGAAAAAGTTATAGACCTACAGAGTAGAGATCTGGTTCTTCTTGAGCCTTAAAAATCAACTAGTCAAATTTTCCCATTTTATCCATTAAGAAAGCTAGGCTAAAAGAGATAAGATGAGTCCTTGTTTCAGCAGCACATATACTAAAATTAGAATGATACAGAGAAGATTAGCTTGGCTCCTTTATAAGGATGAAAAGCAGATTCATAAAGAGAGATGAGGCAATTTGTCCATGATAACTCAAGCAGTCAGTAGATAAGCTGATTTAAAAGAATTTTGTGGGGTTTTTTCACAGTTACATGTCAAGAAAAAGTTTAGCATTTATTTTCACAAGATTTTGAGTTCCAATTTTTCTCCCTCCCTCTCCTCCATTCTCCTCTTCTGAATAGGATAGACAAGTTTGATAAAGTTTACATATGTTCTAGCATGTAAAATATCTCTGTATTGGTCACAGTTGTGAAAAAGAAACAGATTAAGAAGGAAAAACATAAAAAAATTTAAAATAAGTGGGAAAAATGCTTCAATCTGCATTCAGAGTCCATCAGTTCTGTTTCTAGTTATGGATAGCACTTTCTTTCTTGAGTCCTTTGTTCTTGTCTTGGATCACTGTGTTGCTGAGAAGAGCTGAATCGATCATAACTGATCAAACAGTGTCGTTGATAGTGTGTACAATGTATTCCTTGTTCTGCTCATTTTATTTTGCATCAGTTCATACAAGTTTTTTTTTTTCCCCCAGGTAGTTCTGAAATCTACCTGTTCACCATTTCTAATTGCACAATAGCCTTTGATACAGCACAGTTTATTCAGCCACTTTCCACTTCATGGTCATTACTTCAATAGCCAGTTTTGCCAACAGAAAAAAGGTTGCTATAGATACTTTTGCATATGTAGGTTAAACAATGAGTAACTGATATTTTTCCAGTTGTTTAAATCTGACTTTTTTGTCTTAAGCATGTTTTGTAAATGTGTTCATATACTTTCTGAGTTTGAATTGTCAGATAGACTTCCAAGTATTTTATATTGTGTATAGTTATTTTAAATGAAACCTCTATTTCTAGCTGCTGGACTTAGCTGGTCATATAAATAAATACTGATGATTTATATGGGTTTATTTTATATCCTGCAACTTTGCTAAAGTTGTTAATTATTTTAAGTATTTTTAGTTGAGGTTCTGGGATGTATCCTCTAAAATTAGTGATAAATTTGTTTCCTCATTGTCTATTCTAAATCAATGTCTTTTTCTTCTCCTGTTGCTTTAACTAGCATTTCTAGTACTATATTGAATAATAAGGGTAATAATATTCATTCTTGTTTCCCCCCTAATCTTATTAAATCTTATTTCCATTATAATTGCATGTGTTTGGCAGGAATTATTTTCAACTATTTTCCCAAATAGTTTATAAACTATTGAAATTAAGTATCCTTTCAGTGCTTAGTGGAATTCCTTCATGAACCCATCTAGCCCTAGGGAATTTTTCCCTATAGAGCTTGTTAATGACTTGTTCAATTCCTTTTTTCTAAGATGAGGTTATTAACTCATATTTCATTCAAATTGTCAGATTTCTTGCTATGTAACTGGGCAAAACATGTCCTAATGATTTCTTTAATTTCCTCTTCATTGGTGGTAATTCCATCCTTTGCATTTTTGATACATTTTTATTTCAATTTTGATTTATTTTGATACTGGATATATATAGGTAGTTCCTCAACATTGATCTTTACAAAGCTTTCTGTTACAAATTATCCCCCCAGTTCCCTCCCCTCCCCTAGATGGCAGGAAGTCCATTACATGTTAATTATATTAAAATACTTGACAAGTCGAACATATGTATACATATTTCTATACTTATCGTGCTGTGCAAGAACAATCATATCTACATGAACAAAAAATATCTGAGAAAGGAAACCCAATGCAAGCAAAAATCGATAGAGATCATGGAAATGTTATGTTGTGGGCCACATTTCACATCCCTCTCTCTGGAAGTATATGGCTTCCTTCAGTGAACAATTGGAAGTGGTTTGAAACATTTCATTGGTGCAAAGAGCCATGTCCATCAGAATTGATCATCATATAGTCTTGTTGTTGCCGTGTACAATGATCACTTGGTTCTGCTGATTTCAGTTAGCATCAGTTCATGCAAGTCTCTCCAGGCCTCTCTGAAATCATCCTGCTGGTCGTTTCTTACAGAACAATAATATTCCATGACATTCATATACCATAATTTATTCAGCCACTCTCCAATTGATGGGCATCCACTCAGTTTCCAGTTTCTTGCCACTACAAAAAGGGCTGCCACAAATATTCTTGCACATATGGGGCCCTTTCCCTCCTCTAAGATCTCTTTGGGATATAAGCCCAATAGAAACACTGCTGGGTCAAAGGGTATACACAGTTTGATAACTTTTTGAACATATTTCCAAGTTGCTCTCCAAAATGGTTGGATCCATTCACAGTTCCACCAACAATGTAAGTAAATTATATTCTTAAAGAGTCATTTGGTTGAGACAAGAAGGTGGTGAAGAAGAAGACAGAAATCTGAGAAAGGAGTTAACCAGGGATTTGTTATAAGCCATCTGGAGTTTTGTTGCTCACTGGAATGTGAGAGTTACCAGAGCTTTGAGGCCCCGATTCTCTTAGTGCTAAGGGCCAGGAAGGAGGGGCAGAACAATTCAGGAAATCAAGGCAGGGAAACTGAGGTATTACAATACCAAGTTATTTCTTCTACTCTATAAAAGTCTAATGAAAATAAAATGGAGAATACATGTTTTGCCCAGTGCTTACAATACCAAATCATAATATGAAAAGTAAGGAGGATTTTGTTTTAAGATTTCTGTAACTGTAACTGTAACTGTAGTTAAGACATTCACAGGACATCTATCACTGTTGCTATAAATTCTGAGAGAAAATCAGGCAGATGATCATGTTTGGTGTCAGGAGCCAGCACCCAGAAGGGGCCCCTTCCCCCCATGAGAAAACCACACCTCCAGGGCCTCAGTTCCAGGAATCAGCCGACCTCGAAATGTTTCAACACCAGATATCCTAATCGACAGAAATTCCTTAAGAATGTTTCAAACACCAGGTGTCCTAACCGATGGAAATTCCCCACACTCCTTCCCTTATACTCCCGCATTTTTTCTAAAGAATATATACCGTACCTACACACAATAAACTCAGACCTTGACAAGAATCTGCTTGGTCTCACCTCTCTTTCTCTTGCCCATTACCCCTTCAGGCTGGGTTCTCCTCGACCCCATGAATAACCTCGTCCCGCTGGACGGGACAGTTTGGGTTATCAATTAAAATTGTAGGATTGGGGAAGCTAGGGGGTGAAGTGGATAGAGCACTAGCCCAGAAGTCAAGAGGACCTGAGTTCAAATCTGGTCTCAGACACTTCCTAGCTGTATGATCCTGGGTGAGGTACCTAACCCTAATTGCCTCAGCAAATAAAAAAAAAATAAAAATAAAAATAATTGTAGGATCCCATAATGGCAGAAGAAGACATCTTAGGAGTAAAAGATATTAGCTTAAAAGTCATGAGGCAGATGAAAAGATTTTGCCAGCTTTTCACTAAACACAGTGAAGTATAGCAAATATTCACACCAGAGAGGATTACCTGTGCAAAGCATAGGACAACAAGTAAGCTTCAAATTGCATGAGCACTATTATAAAGGCCTTAAGGTTGAAGTAATATTTTATCCAGAAATACAAAGTTACAATGAGCAATGCTCATGGTAATCTATTGGCTAGCTTCCTGGATTAATTTGTTTTGAAATATATCTTGCACATTTAAAAAATTATATATATATATATATATATATATATGTATATATATATATATATGTATTTCATATAGTATAGAGATGGTACAAAAGATGATCTGTCCAACTAAAAGATTTTCACAGGTTTCAGATAGGAAATGTTAGGCAAAAGAAGCCTTAAACTCCCACAAAAGTATCCAGGCATTTTTCTCCATAATCAATCCAAATAGTAAAGGTTACACATGCATTTGCGTATGTGTTTATGTGTGAATGATTATGAAATATGTATGTGTATGGATATATATCCACAAGACATTTAATCACTAATAAAAATATAATAAAATAAAACTCCTTTACTAAATTTTCAATTCTAACACTTGCCAAGTTATGAATTATCTAAGAAGCCATTCTCTTGAGAAGTTAAATGATCTAATTAATTCAATAACGCCTTTGCCTCTTACCACTCCTGCAATCATTTCAATTCTTCCCTTATATTTTAGAAACCCTTAATTGCCTTAATAACACACTCTGAAAAAAATATAAAAGGAAAAAAAAGAAAAGGAAATTGTGGAATTTTACAATGGGACTCCTGTAGAAAGTTTTAAATTTGCACATAGATAATATTTAGATTAAGCTATGTTCTCAATGATGAACACAATTTCTTCCAAGTAATTGGTCTGAACTAATTTTTTAATTAACAGCCCTAGAAAAAGTACAGTAAATTTTGGTAGTGTGGGTATGGGAGTTAGGACATCAGCAAAAAGTACCAGTGCTAAAATAAAAATGGATTAAAATTGCCCCAACAGATTGTAAAGGACAAAATTACAATGAGTTCCAAAGGATAAGTGAACTGCATTCTTTCTGGAAAATAGAGGTCAAATATAGAGAAGATTCAGAAATTATAAGCATTTCATATAAGAAGAAAAAAGATCAAAAGGATTTTAGTAGCCACGGGTTAAATTTATAATTAGCAAATGTATTCATATTTGCATTACACTGCACATGGTACCATCTAATATTAACTGAGGTAAAAATATAAAAGAAGATTTTTAAATCAGACTAGAAAAAAATAATTAGAAAAAAAGATGAACTGAATAATAAACAAAAAATGCACGCACACACACATGCACACACGCACATGCATATGCACTTAGATACACACAGGAGGTGGGAATACATTTGCTGAGATGGGAATGAATGAGAAACGATTTGGCAAACATTAGCTGTAGGTAACCCACTTGAAAACTATATCATAATAAGTGAAAAAGGAGTACATGGAAATGAATATTTAACTTTATATAATACATACAAATGTAAACTAGATCAGGTAACTCTAATAATTATGCCTAGTAGTGTGAGTAGTTATTCAAACAACATATAATTATTTCTAAAAGTAGTTAAATTCAATTGTATGATAATGAAAAGTATTATATTTTACTAGGTACAAAATCAATGTAACTAGCCTGAGAAAAAAAGTATTCATAATAAGTGAAAAATATGTTGATAATGTCTAAAAGGATTATTAAAACCAAAATACATACCTAACAGAAATCTATAAAAAAAGCTATTTGTCCATAAAGAAATAGTAAAAGATTATGTATATACATAGGTATATACATGTATATACGTATGTATGTATACACATACAAAATATCTTCAAAGAAAAATTTTAAGTAATTAACAATAAGATGTAAAATTATATCATTATTATTGTGAAAAATTCAAATAAATACAGTTGAATTTTCAATTAATATTCAAAAAATTTTTAAAGATATCTCAATCAGGGAAAAGTCATAATTGGAGGAATTGAAAAAAAAAAGAATGTTAAAACACTGGTACACTCATTCAGAAAAGCAATATATGACTTTCCTAAATGTTAATTAATGAAAAATAAGTTATTGAGACCTTACTATGTGCCATACATTGTGCTAAGTGATGGGGATACAAATACCAGTAGACAAGATAATTTCTGCCATCAAAGTGGTAATTAATATGCATGAAGGAGTAGCTGACATTGAGGAGATATTTGAACAGAGAACATAATTGGAATCCTAGTGCAATTGATTGGCATGTCTTTCGTAGAAATGGTAATATTGATTTGATTACTATTTACAAAACTAGAGTTGAAAAGTAGACGGTATGGAAGGAAAATGGTTAGTGGCATGAAAAGGAGATGAGTAAGAATTGGATTGATGATTTTTAATGTAGGTTATATGTGGTAAATGTTCATGAAACAGGGATCAGGATCTACTGCAAAACAATAAAGAAACACAATAGTTAAAAATATTTATAGCACCACTTTTTGTAGTAGAAAAATTAGAGAGTAGTTGCTCATGGAAAAGAAAATATAAATAAACAAGTTGTATTATGTGAAATGATAGATTATTACTGAGCTCAAGGCTATTATGAATATGATCAACAAAGAAAATCATGAAATTGATAAAAATTAATACAAAGTGAAACAAACAGAACCAAGAAAAAATAAACAACGAATGTATATAATGAGTGTATCTATATCTATATCTATATCTATATCTATATCTATATCTATATCTATA
>JAJPUD010013134.1:1304-13107 GCA_023553655.1 Myrmecobius fasciatus | reverse complement strand
CTATATCTATATCTATATCTATATCTATATCTATATCTATATCTATAGATAGATATAGATATACATATATACACAAGAATAAGATACCTAAAAAGTCTTCAATTTTAGAGATAAGTAAACTAAGGCCCATTGATTGCTGAGGATAAGTTACTTGTCTATAAGCTTTTCCTTTCCTGAACAGTATTAACTCTCAAGACTTGAAGTCAGATTTTCTGAATATTCATGCAGACATTTGTGCTCTTTCTCACCGGCCCTTTATTAATGGCCATCTAGGTTTTGTTTGAAAATCAGATCAAATAAATCTACTACAAAATAATGTTATCTCAATTGTGTCCTCTCTGTAGCAAGGCAATCATTTCATTTCTGTTTAACTGATATTCTAGTTCATTCTCCATAAAGACTGTCTACAATTTCCAATCTTTCTTCAAAAATCTTACAACATATTTTCTTTTACTCCTTCAGCTGGTCACTTTGTCCTATATTTTATTGGAAAAAATACACATTTTCTCAACCTTTTCTTTATAACTAAATTTTCTTTTTTTTCTTTTTTTATTAAAGGTTTTTATTTGGAAAACATATGCATGGGTAATTTTTCAACACTAACCCTTGCAAAACCTTCTATTCCAAATTTTTCTCTCCTTCCCCCCACCCCCTCCTCTAGATGGCAGGTAGTCCAATACATGTTAACTATGTATAACTAAATTTTCTTATTGTCTGATTTATTCCAGTCTCTGAAGAGGCAACTCTTCTAATAAATACTTATTTCAATTATAACCTTTATCATAACCTATGTTATATTTTCCAGAAAAATTACTTAACAATCATCACCTTATTTATTTTCATCCTTTCCCTATTGACTAGTCTTATAATTTCAAAATTTCAACAATTTCCCTTCCTTTGTGTGGGTAGGGGGTGGGGGGAAGAGGGTAGAGAGAAGAGGAAGACCAACAGCAAGAAAAAGGGAGAAAAATCTTTTAATTATAAAATGTGTACTTTTCTCTGTCCTTTTTGTTTTAAATTGCAGTGCTTCATTTAATACAGGTAACTATCCTCCTACTGAATATTCTCTCTGCTATGAGTTTTGTGAGTCTTCTTTATCGGTTTCCCCCCACTCCATGGCCTTTACTAGTGTACACACACACAGACACACACTCACACACACACACACAATGTATCAGCCTCAAACTGTGTGTATATTCTGGGTCTTTTTTCTCTATAATCTCATCAGCTACTATGAACATATTATGTAATTAGATGTCATGAATAAATGTATGTTTTTATCTCTAAACTACTGAACTCCAATACCATATCTTAAAGTGAATGTATTATAGGCATCTCACACTCAACTTATCTAAAACAGAACTATATATCTTTTATCTAAAAGCTTTTTTTCTCTTAAAAAGTTCCCTATTTTCCTCAAATCAATCTTCCAATCCCCAAGGCATGTGACTGGCATTATCTTCAGCTACCCACTGTACCTCACATTTACAATCAATCAATTGCAAGATACAGTGGTTTCTGCCTCCATGATATTTCTCTAATATGTTCTTTTATATCTATTCACACAATTTTAAATCTTCGTCAACCTTACTACAATATCATAGATGAAATGCTGGAAAGACCTAAAAATCCTTTTATTCCAAATGTCTCCATTTATACATGAGAGAGCAGAAATCCAAGCACATCAAATCCCTTACCTTATGTAATAGAGGTAACATTAGAAATAGGATTTGGACCCAAATACACAACTCCAGCGGCAATTGTTTTCCAGTCTAAATAATGCAATGGTATCCTAATTAGTAATCTTGAAACAAGGCTCTGCCCAAACTGTATTATCCTATACAATGCTGCTAGTTATTTTCCTCAAGCACAAATCTAAATATGCCGCTCTTTTATTTCAGAAATTGTGGTACCCGATTTTCTCTATGCTCAATTCTAAATTCCTTTGTCATGTAAAGCACCTTAGAAATTTGTTCTTCAAAAATAATTTCAACCTTATTATGCAATTCACCCTCTTCCATATTCTGAAGTTCAAATAGTTTTGAGATTTCTCACATTTAATCTCTCTGTTTACATTTACTGTCCCCTAGGAATGGAAATTATCCCACTTTCCCTTTTATTTTATGTAATCCCTTTTTTTTTCCTTTAAAACTTAGCTCAAGCTCCATTTTTTAGTATAACTCCAACATTCCACTAGTAAGTGCCTTGCACAAAACTTTATATTTTATATCTATTTTCTATATTTTTATAAGTTTCTTGAAGACAGGACAATTTCATTTTTATCTTAATAACTTTAGGACCAAAACAGTTCCTGACTATTAAGAGCTTAATAAATACCACTTTATTGACTAAATCAAAGGTGTCAAATACTAGACCCTCAGTCTGCATGCAGCCTGTGGGGGACCTAGATTAAAATGGAATTGGGGGAAAATAACAAAATAAATTAAAACAAGATAAAACATTGGTAATGATTATATGATCCAAGATATCATTGGGTACAGTTTTGTATTCTCAATTTCAATTTAAGCTTGACAACACAGACTGAATGATTGTGAACTTTACATTTTATTAACTACACTCTGTTTCTGCATACCTTTAATTTTTTCATGAAGATTTTCTTCATATCAAAATTAAGTCCATTTTTCTGTTACTTCTATCTACTGCTCATAATTCTTTATCAGGAAACTAAAAAAAAAAATCAAACCAAATCCTTCTCAAACCTGGACAGTTCAGAGAATTCATTGTACTCATTTTCCCTCTGTTTTGACTTCTTAAGTCTCAACCTCCAGCAGTTCCTTTAAGTTAACTTCTAAAGCTTGATTTGCTAGTTTTCACATTATACAAATTTGCCTTTTCTGGATCCCGCTCAAAGAAATGAATATATAATCCAAATGTGATCTTAACAGAATAAAAAGACAATAAAATGCATATCTCTATATTTAGTAAAATATCACAATACTGGCTATAATATCACACTATTTGTTCATTTTGAGTACAGGATTATAAAATATAAAACCAGACACAATAATTGCGTTGCTAATCTACTCCACTGATGCACAATTTGTTTTTTAGCCAATACCTGATTATTTTTATGATTACCACTTTGTAATATAGTTTGAAATCTAATACTACTAGACCATCTTCCTTTACATTTTTTCATTAATTCCCTTGATATTATTGATTTTTTGTTTTCCCAGATAGATTTTATTATTTTTAGCTATACAAAATAAGTTTCGTTACTTTAATTGCTATTTCAGTGAATAAGCAAATTAATTTAGGTAGAATTGTTATTTTTATTATATTGACTGGGCCTACCTATAAGCAATTTAAATTTTCTCCAACTGTTTAGATTTCACTTTATTTGTGTGAAAAGTGTTTTTCACTTGTGGTTTTATAGTTCCTGGATTTGTCTTGACAGATAGACTCCCAAATATTTTATATTGTCTGCAGTTATGTTCAGTGGCATTACTTTTTCAATTTCTTGCTACTGGACTTTGTTCATAATAGGTAGAAGTGTTGACAAATTTATATGAATTTATGTTTTATCTGGTAACTGATAAATTTGCTAATTATTTAAGATTTTTTGTTCATCTAGTATTCTCTAGGGATATCACATATCTACAAAGAGTTTTCTCACCACTATATTCCCGTTAATTCTTTTTTTTTTACTTATTGTTATAGCTAGAATTTTAAGAACATTGAGTAAGAATGGTGATAATGGACATCCTTGCTTTACCCCTAATGCTACTGGGAAGGCTACTAGATTATGCCCACTTTAGATAATACTTGTTACAGTTTTTGATGGATACTACTTAATATTCTAAGAAAAGCTCCTTTAATTCCTATGTTTGCTAGAGTTTTTGTTGGGAAAATATGTAATATTTAATGAGAATGGCATATGAATTTGTTTTTTTAATTTATATCATAAATTATGGTGCTTTCCTACCCATTGAACCAGTTTGGTCTTTTTAGTCCACATTCCATAGGATCACAATCTATGGTCTTTCTGATATATTACATTAATCTCTATGCTAATTCTTTTATTATTTTTAAGGGCCTCAGTACTCATTAAGGAAATTAATCTCTCATTTTCTTTTTCTGTTATGCTCTTCCTGGTTTAATATCTGCATCATATTTGTGCCATACACAAAAATTTGGTGGGCCTCCTTTGACTATTTTTCATAGCTTGTATAATGTTCAAATTAATTATTCTTTCATTGTTTGATAGAATTTAATTTTGAATCCATCTGGTTCTTTTCTTGATGGCTTTTTCAAATTCCTTTTTCTAAGAAGCGTTTATTTAAGTCTTGTAATGTCTCTTCTATAAACCTGGTCGATTTATACTTTTTGTAAATATTTAGGCATTTTCTTTAACATGTCATATTTATTTTAATATAATTGGTCAAAATAGATCCAAATAACTGCTCTAATTTCATCATCCTTGATGAATTCATCATTTCATTTTTGATACTGATTATATTTTTCTTTCTCTTCAAAATAAAATTAACTATTTTATTATTTAATAGTTCAAATTTTCCTACTTTCAATTTTATCATTCTCTTCTTTATTTCTATGATTTTTTCTTTAATCCACTCATTTTTTCAGATTAGATTATTTAATTTCCAATTAATTTTAATCTGTTTTCATAGTCCTCAATTGAATATCATTTTATTGCAAAAAGGATAGATTTAATACTTTTTGTGCTTTTTTACATGGTCAATTTTTTTGTATGTGCCATTTACCACAAAGGAACAAGTATATTTTTCTCTATCTCTACTCAATTTTTGCAGAGGTCTATCATATATAAACATTTCTAAAATTTATTCATCTCCTTAACTTCATTATTCTTATTATTGCTATACTGGTTAGCAGTTTTCCCTTGTAAGAAGTGGAAGTTGAGGTTCCCCACTAGTATAATTTGGCTATTCATATCCATAATTGATTTGTAAAAATAAGTTCATGCATATATGTTTAATACTGATATTATTTGATTGTATATATTTTAGCAAAATAAAGTTTCCCTTCATATATCTTTTAATGAGATTTCTTTTGTCTTTTTTTTGTCTGAGATCATGATTACTACTGCTGCTTATTTTTTTCTCCTTTTACTTCAATTAAATCACTCTACATTACTGATACACCTTACTATTATTCTTGTGTGTCTTTCTGCTTCAAGACTATTTTTTGTAAGCAACATGTTGTAAGATTCTTATTTTCAATAAATCATGCTATCTGCTTTTGTTTTACAAGTGAGTTCAAACTATTCATATTCACAGTTAAATTTACTATATATTTCCCTGGTTTTCCTCTTCTTCTTTTTCCTTTTTTCCTCTCTCCTCCTCCCCTTACCCTGTCACCCTGCAAAAACCACCTTCCCTAATCTGTCACTCCATTGTTTAACCTTTCTCCTTATTCGCCCCCTTACCATTTCCTGTGGAGTAAATATATATTTCAATATCCGTTTGAGGGTGTATGTTATTTTCTCTTTGTGAAAATTTTGATGAGAATTACCTTCTACTCCCACTTTTCAACTTCACTGTGAAAGCTCTTTTATAATATACTTTTCATTGTTCTATCTATTTTCCCCTTTCTCACAATACATGTTTATCACCCCTTAATTTTATTTTTTGGATATCATCCCATCATATTCTACTCATACCCATGCCTTTTTTGTATGTGCATTCTTTTTCACTGGTTTTATAATGATAAAATCTTACAAATTACAAGTCTCATTTTCCCATGTAGGAATGTAAACAGTTTAGCCTTATTTAATTCCTGATTTTTTTTCCTCTTCAGTGTTTACTTTTTCATTCTTCTCTTGAGTCTTGTACTTGAGAGTAAATTTTCTACGTAGCTCCTTCATTTTCATCAAGAATACTTGAAACTCAGTTATGCCATTAAATTTATTTCTCTCCCTGGACAAATTTTGCTGGATAGCTACTTCCTAGGTGCAATACCAGTTCCTTAGCCTTTTGGAATATCATTTAATATAGAAGTTTTGCTAAGTCCTATTTTGTCCTGAGTGGGGCTTACAATAATTCTAATTACTTGCAATATTTCCTCCTTTATCTGAGAGTTCTAGGATTTACATAAATATTCCTGAGAGTTCATTCCTCAGAATATTCTATGAGTGTTCTCTTTTAAGACACGATCAACAGATTTTAAAATTTTTTTTCTTTTACCTTTTGGTTGTAGGATAGCAAAGCAATTTTTATTAACCATTTTTTGAAATACAAAGTCAAAGTTCTTTTTTTATCATAATGTTCAGGAGTCCAATAATTCTGAAATTATCTTTCCTGGATCTGTTTTCCAGCTCAGTTGCTTTTACAATGATGTATTTAACTTTTTTTTCTTTTTTTATTCTTTTGATTTTGTTTAGTTGTTTCTTTATATCTCATAGAGTCAGTAGCTTCCACTTGTTCATTTATAGTTTTTAAGGAATTCTGATTGGAGTTCCCAGGAAAGAGCCAAGATGTCAGAGTGAAGCCAGGGGAAAAAAAAAAAACACACAAAAAAAAAACAAGCCTTTGAACGGACTCTGATGGAATGAGACCATTTGCAAACTCAAGATAGATTAGAAATACTTAAAGAAAGATTAGTCTTAGACACTATCTTAGTAGGGCTGAATATCCAGAGTGTCTAAGGAATCCTGTGAGAGAGTCTTAATCACAGCAGAGGAGCAACTGAGACCCTTGGTCCTTAATCAGTAACAGAACAGATTTGTGGGGCAGCTACCAGCACTAGCTGAAAAGCCAAATTACCAGGGCAGAAAATCAGGATGTTGCCTAAATGAGAAAGTAGGCTGCCCATAACTATGAGCAAAACATCAGACACAAGGAGAGCATGTGCTCAAAGACAAGGTTCACAATTGCATGAAAAGTTTGGCAGAGTGCCCCCTCCATAGCCCAGGATCAGTTCGACCTTAAAAGTCACAAAATAGGAAGGGAGAGAGATACACACACACACACACACACACACAAACATACACACACACACACAGAAAGAGACACACAGAGACACAGAGAGGGGGGGAAGAGGGAGAGACAGACGGAGAGAGAAAGGGGGAAGAAAGAGAAAAGAAAAGAGGGCGGGAGGGAGAAAGGAAGCGACAAATAGAGACAGAGATAGAGGGAGGGAGAGGGAGAGAGAGAGGAAGGAAGGAAAGAAGGAAGGAAGGAAGAAATAGAAAAGGACATTAGCCATAGAAATCTACTATGGTGACAAATAAGACCAACTCTCCAACTCAGCAGAGAACAAAATGCTCACATGGGAAATCACAAAGGGTGATGTGAATTTGTCACAAGCGCAAAGAGGTTTCTTCAAAGCATTCATAAAAGATTTAAAAAGGCAAATAAGAAAGTTTTTTTTTTAATTTGGAAAATAAATGAGAGGTATCCTCAGATCTGTGGAGGAGGAAGGAATTTGTGACCAAAGAAAAACTAGAGATCTTTATTGATCACAAAATAGATAATTTGGATTATATTGTTAGAAAGTTTTTGTACAAACAAAATCAATGCAGACAAGATTAGAAGGGAAGCAATAAACTGGGAAAACATTTTTATATTCAAAGGTTCTAATAAAGACCTCATTTCTAAAATATATAGAGAATTAACACAAATTTATAAGAATTCAAGCCATTCTCCAATTGATAAGTTGTTAAAGGATATGAACAGACAATTTTCAGATAAAGAAATTGAAATTATTTCTAGTCACATGAAAAGTTGCTCCAAGTCACTATTGATCAGAGAAATGCAAATTAAGATAATTCTGAGATATCACTACAAACCTGTCAGATGTGCTCACATGACAGGAAAAGATAATAATGAATGTTGGAGGGGATGTGGGAAAACTGGGACACTGATAGATTGTTGGTGGAATTGTGAATGGATCCAACCATGCTGGAGAGCAATCTGGAACTATGCTCAGAGTTATCAAACTGTGCATACCCTTTAACCCAGCAGTGTTTCTACTGGGTCTATATCCCAAAGATATCTTAAAGGAGGGAAAGGCACCCACATGTGCAAAAATGTTTGTGGCAGCCCTTTCTGTAGTGGCAAAAAACTGGAAAATGAATGGATGTCTATCAATTGGAGAATGGCTGAATAAATTATGGTATATGAATGTCATGGAATATTATTGTTCTGTAAGAAACGACCAGCAGGATGATTTCAGAGAGGCCGGGAGAGAACTACATGAACTGATGCTAAGTGAAATGAGCAGAACCAGGAGATCATTATACGCAGCAACAAGACTATAGGATGCTCAATTCTGGTGGACATGACTCTCTTCAACAATGAGGTGTTTCAAACCAGTCCCTATTGTTCAGCAATGAAGATAGTCATTTACATCCAGAGACAGGCCTGTGGGAACTGAGTGTGGACCACAACATTTTAATGTTTTCGGTGAATATTTGCTTACATTTTGTTTTCCTTCTCAGGTTATTTTTTTTCTCTTTCTAGATCTGATTTTTCTTGTGCAGCAAGATAACTATATAGATATGTATACATATATTGGATTTGTCATATACTTTAACATATTTAACATGTATTAGACTACTTGTCATGTAGAAGTGGGGGGAAGTAGGGGAAAAACTTGGAACAATATTTTTTTTGCAAAGGTCAATGTAGAAAAATTACTCATATGTTCTGTCAATAAAAAGTTTTAATTAAAAAAATGAAAAATAAATGGATACATTTAAGATTTATTTTACACATCAGTAATTTCTGGATATATTTTTCTCCCCTTTTTTCTATGCCTCAAAACCAAATCTCTCTTTAAGCCAATAAAAACCTTTAAGGCAAATCATATAATAAAGTATTCATATCTAACACTTTCTATCCATAATTCCCAAACTCAAAAAAGAAGTGGAAACTATGTTTTCTCTTTTGCCTTTTAAACTCAGGATTTTTCATTACAATTAATAACAGTTGGAAAGACATTTTTGGTTGCTTTCTTTCCTTTATTGTAGTCTTTTTAACTTATTTTCTTGGATCTTCTAGTATTCTTCCCATTCTAGAGGAAACAATATAATGTAATTAAATTATAATTAAATTTGATGTTGATATAGGAATTCAAATCTCTGATTTCGTCTTTACTGTATAAGGTAAAATATTTAAAATGTGTTTCCTTTACTTCTTATTATAAAAGATACATATATATGTGTGTGTGAATCGTAAAATATTCTGGAAATTGAAGAAGATATATCAGTGTTTTGCTATGCTTCCAATTTCTTTACATACAAAAAAAGTTTGTTTTGGCCTATAATATGTGGTGTACTCTCATAGTAAACATAGTTGTTTTCAATTGTGTCACATTGTGGGTTTTTCTTGACAAAGATAATAAAGTAGTTTGCTATTTTCATCTCCATTTTACAAATGAGGAAATAGAGTTAAGTGACATGCCCAGGTCCTTCACTTAATTAGTACCTGAAGCCAGATTTGAATTCAGGAAGATGGGTTTTCCTGACTTCAGACCCAACATTCTAAACCACTTCTACCTAAACAAGCTGACATGCAATTTAATCATGGTTTCAAAACTTTCATGATAGTGCTCTAGTTTAGTTTTGGCAGTCCTGTAAATTCCAAAATTGTATTAAAAGTAGCATCATATTGTAAGGTAACTTCAGAAGATCACTGATGGGAATTCATTTAACGTTAAAAATATGATTTCACACATTCCAAATGAAGATTTTTTTTTGTTGAGGCAATTGGGGTTGTGACTTGCCCAGAGTCTCACAGCCAGGAAGTATTAAGTGTCTGAGAACAGATTTGAACTCAAGTTCACCTGACTTCAGGGCTGGTGCCCTATCTACTGCACCATCTAGCTTCCTGCAAATAAAGACTTTTTTAAAATTCCATTAATTCAAATTGTCTATCTGTCTTTTTCCAACTATTGAGTGTGTGAACAGAAAGTCTTATTTGGATTTTGGAAATATAAACAATCAATTCCACAGGCAACTTTACATCTTTCTATGACAAAAAAATTGATACAATCTATTTCTTCTACTTTACCCCCAAAAAATAATCATACATAAGTTGCCCCAAAATTATTGTCATGGACATTGCTGTTTATTCATTCATTTAATGAAACCATAATTATAAAGCATTTGTTATTTGCATTTTTTGTTTTTAATTTTTAATTAAAGCTTTTTATTTGAAAAACATATGCATGGGTAATTATTCAACATTAACCCTTGCAAAGTCTTCCATTAAAAATTTTAAAATACATGACAAATCAAATATATGTATACATATTAATACAGTTATCTTACTGTAAAAGAAAAATCAGATCTACAAGAAAAAAAAAACTGAGAAGGAAAATAAAATGAAAGCAAACATCAACAGAAAATATGAAAATTCTATGTTGTGGTCCACACTCAGATCACATAGGCCTCTCCCTGGATGTATATGGCTTTCTTTTTCACTGGACAATTGGAACTAGTATGAAACATTTCATTGTTGAAGAGAACCACATACATAAGAATTGATCACCATGTAGTAGTCCTCTTGTTGCCCTATATAATGACCTCCTGGTTCTCATTTCGCTTAACATCAGTTCATGTAAGTCTCTCCAGGCCTCTCTGAAATTATCCTTCTGGTCATTTCTTACAGAACAATAATATTCCATGACATTCATATACAATAATATATTCAGCCATTCTTCAAGGGATGGGCATCCATTCAGTTTCCAGTTTCTAGCCATTACAAAAACTACCACAAACAAATTTGCACATATGGGTCCCTTTCCCTCTTTTAAGATCTCTTTGGGATTATAAGCCCAGTAGAAACACTCCTGGGTTGCAGGGTATGCACAGTTTGATAACTTTTTGAATATAGTTCAAAATTGCTCTCCACCATGGTTGGATTCATTCACAGTTACACCAACAAATGTATCACTGTCCCAGTTTTCCCACATCCCCTCCAACATTCGTCATTATCTTTTTCTGTCATCTTAGTCAATCTGAAAAGTGTGTAATGGTATCTCAGAGTTGTCTTAATTTGCATTTCTCTAATCAATACTGATTTGGAGCACTTTTTCATACGACTAGAAATAGTTTTAATTTCATCATCAGGAAAATTGTCTGTCCATATCCTTTGACCATTTATCAATAGTAGAGTGGCTTGAAGTCTTATAAATCTGAGTCAATTTTCTATATATTTTAGAAATGAGGCCTTTATCAGAAACCTTAAATGAAAAAAAAAAGGATTTCCCAATTTATTTCTGACCTCCTATTCTTCTTTGCATTAGTTTTGTTTGTACAAAAACTTTTTAACTTAATATAATCAAAATTATCCATCTGGTGTTCAATTAAGAGTTCCAGTTCTTTTTTGCACACAAATTCCTTCCTTCTCCTCAGGTCTGAGAGGTAAACTTATCCTATATTCCTCCAATTTGCTTATAATATAACTCTTTATGTCTAAATCATAAATTCTTTCAGATCTTATCTTGGTATGTGGTGTTATGTGTGGGTCAAGCCCTAATTTATTCCACACTAGTTTCCAATTTTCTCAGCAGTTTTTTTTTCAACTAGTGAGTTTTATCCCAAAAGCTGGGGACTTTGGGTTTGTCAAACGCTGGATTGCTGTAGTTATTGCCTAGTTTGTTGTGTGATCCTATCCTATTCCATTGATTGACTACTCTATTTCTTAGCCAGTTCCAAATGCTTTTGATAACCAGTGCTTTATAAAATAGTTTTAGATCTGGCACAGCTAGGCCACCTTCATCAGCATTTTTGTTTTCATTAATTCCCTTGAAATTCTTGACCTTTTGTTCTTCCAGATGAACTTTGCTACTATTTTTTTTT
>JAJPUD010013133.1:21363-45678 GCA_023553655.1 Myrmecobius fasciatus | reverse complement strand
ATCACTCTTTGCAGATGACATGATGGTATACTTAAAGAACCCTAGAGACTCAACTAAAAAACTACTAGAAACAATTCACAACTTTAGCAAAGTGGCAGGATTCAAAATTAATCCACATAAATCATCAGCATTTTTATATATTACCAACAAAGTTCAGCAGCAAGAGATGCAAAAAGAAATTCCATTCCAAATAGCAGATGATAGGATAAAATATTTGGGAATCTATCTGCCAAGAAAAACTCATAAACTATACGAACTAAACTACAAAACACTTTCCACACAAATAAAATCAGACCTAATCAATTGGAAAAATATTAAGTGCTCATGGGTAGGCAGAGCGAATATAATAAAAATGACAATACTACCCAAACTAATCTACTTATTTAGTGCCATACCAATCAAACTCCCAAGAAACTATTTTACAGATCTAGAAAAAAACAGTAGCAAAATTCATTTGGAAGGACAAAAGGTCAAGGATTTCAAGGGGATTAATTAAAAAAAAGGCAGATGAAGGTGGCCTCGCTGTACCAGATCTAAAACTATATTATAAAGCAGCGGTCATCAAAACCTTTTGGTACTGGCTAAGAAATAGAGCAGTCGATCAGTGGCACAGAATAGGTTATCAGGACAACCTAGGCAATAACCTTAACAATCTAGTGTTTGATAAACCCAAAGTCCCCACCTTTTGGGATAAATACTCACTATTCACCAAAAACTGCTGGGAAAATTGGAAACAAGTGTGGAAGAAATTAGGGCTTGACCCATACCTAACACCACATACTAAGATAAGATCTAAATGGGTTCATGATCTAGATATAAAGAGGGACTTTGTAAGCAAGTTAGAGGAACGTAATATAATTTATCTCTCAGACCTGTAGAGATGGAATAAATTTATGTCCAAAGAAGACCTGGAACTCCTAACTGAACACCAGATGGATAATTTTGATTATATTAAGTTAAAAAGTTTCTGTACAAATAGAACAAATGCAGAGAAGATTAGGAGGGAAGCATCAAATTGGGAAACCATCTTCACATTTAATGGTTCTGCTAAAGGCCTCATTTCTAAAATATATAGAGAATTGTCTCATATTTATAAGAATTCAAGCCACTCTTCAATAGATAAGTGGTCAAGGGATATGAACAGACAATTTTCAGATGATGAAATTAAAACCATTTCTAGTCATATGAAAAGTTGCTCCAAATCACTATTGATCAGAGAAATGCAAATTAAGACAACTCTGAGATATCACTACACACCTGTCAGATTGGCTAAAATGACAGGAAAAGATAAGGATGAATGTTGGAGGGGATGTGGGAAAACTGGGACACTAATACATTTTTGGTGGAACTGTGAACGGATCCAACCATTCTGGGGAGCAATTTGGAGCTATGCTCAAAAAGTTGTCAAACTGTGCATACCCTTTGACCCAGCAGTGTCTCTACTGGGCCTATATCCCAAAGAGATCTTAGAGGAGGGAAAGGGACCCACATGTGCAAGAATGTTTGTGGCAGCCCTTTTTGTATTGGCTAGAAACTGGAAACTGAAGGGATGCCGATCATTTGAAGTGTGGCTGAATAAATTATGGTATTATGAATGTTATGGAATATTATTGTTCTGTAAGAAACGACCAGCAGGACGATTTCAGAGAGGCCTGGAGGGACTTGCATGAACTGATGCTGAGTGAAACAAGCAGAACCAGGAGATCATCATACACAGCAACAACAGTATTACATGATGATCAATTCTGATGGAAATGGCTCTCTGGAACAAAGAATTGTCTCAAACCAGTTCCAATTGTTCACTGAAGAAAACCATATACACCCAGAGAGAGGGATATGAAATATGGACCACAACGTAACATTTTCATGATTTCTGTTGACATTTGCTTGCATTGTGTTGTCTTTCTCTGATTTTCTTTTTTTCTTGTTGATACTTTTTTCTTGCATAACTTGTCAAGCATTTCAACATTATTAACATGTAGTGGACTTCCTGCTATCTAGGGGAAGCGAGGGGACTGGGGGTAAAATTTGTAATGGGAAGCTTTGTAAAAATCAATGCTGGGGAACTACCCATACATATGTTATACAAATGAAAAGCTTTAAGAAGTTCAAAAAAAAGAAAAGTGAAATTAGCTTTATTTTATTAAAAGATCAGCCTTTAATATGCATCATTTTCCCCTAAATGATTCTAAATTTCTTTTTTGCATTGTCTTGCAAAAGCCATAATGATTTTCTAGATTTTTTACTGTTTAGATTTTCAATGTGTCATTGCTATGACTTGGTATTTTGATTTTGTGAAAGATTTCCTTTACTTTACCTTAATACTTTCCACACATGTTTTTGCCGACTTTTTTCTGAATTGATATCTGTTCCATGGGATAATATACTAAACTATACTATCTGTTACAAAATTTCTCACAGTGGAATGTTTGAACATATTGTTATTTGGGAAATAAAAGTATTCTTTTCTCCTATCATTGTTGGTTAAACAGTGGAGTACTAGGGAACACAGGGTTTAATTTTTTTTTAAGCATCTCTATTTCTTTCTTATAGGTCTTATCAAGCTTGTGCAGCTTGCTGGATCTGTGCTGTACTGCTGCTGGTAAACAAAGTGCTAGCTATGATAACACTTTAATTGGGGAGGAGTTATTAACAAAGATAACATAACTCCATGGAAATAATGCTTATAATGTTTATTTCACCAGTAGTATAACAAGGAAGTATTAATTCTAATCCCAAAATGTAAAAAAAAAAAAAACAGGGGGGGAACATGATTTTCTAAAGTTCAACATTTCAATCATTTTTTTTCTCAAATAAAAATAGAAAATAAAGATCATTTCCAAAAGTAGAGTAAGATTTCAATCATTTTGTAGATTGACATCCAAAGATGGCTGAAAGGATACATGCAATAGTTGATTATGTCTTCATGCAAGTGTAGTTGGGACTAGCATATAGATGAAGATGTATTGGCTCAGCCCTCTCCTCCTCCTTCAGAGATGCTGATCACTGTAAGCTTTAGACTAGCTAATATTAAGAATGGGTATTTGCAATTCTTGGAGGTGGTGCAAACCTCATATGACATAATGCAGTAGTGTTTAGATTTCTGACATTGTAACAGTGCTCAGATTTCTGACTTCCAATCACTATTATACCAAGGGCCTCACTCAGGGACTTGTTCCCTACCTCCTTTCGAGTTTCTGATTTAAACTGCACTTTCTCAGCTGCAAGACTTAGTGATCAATCCTTTTTTTATCCCTGGTATCAGACATTTCTCCTGAATGCGTGTTCTTATACAGGTCAGGTCACTCTGACTAGACTGTCAATATATAAAGGTTAACTCCAAAACTCATATCTCACAATTCCTTCCCCTGGGTAGCAATTGGAACTTTTTTATTGAAAAAAATATCTTGGCCTAATTATTTGGTAAGAAAAAGCAAACAATAGGTTAGAGGAAGGAAAAATCCACCCCAGCACCAACAGAATTCACAGATAGAGAAACAAATACATATTTCTTTCTTCTTTTTTTAATGTCTACTACTAACTATTGTGATAAATCTTGGGATGTTAGACAAATTCAGTAAATAGACAGAGTGAATTGCAAAAGCACACCTACCAATAACATTAAGAGTTACACTGAGCATTAAATCGATAGCTGTGTGCATTCATTCCCAAACTGTTTCCTGCCTTTTTTTATCCCAGCAAGGAACACTCATTGACATTCTATCTTTTTTTATTGTCACCATATGGAAGCAGCAGGAAGGATCTATGAAAATTGCTTTCTTCTGCCCTACCTGGCTCATCATTTCAGCTGGTCAGAGCATGAAGATCAAGGTTAATGAGATAAGTATTCTGGGTATGAGTCCAGAAAGAAAAGGCAGAATTTTACATTTTTTTTTTCACAACAGCCAGCTTTCTTCAAATTTATTTTACTAGTTACAAGAATGAAATCAACAAGTATTTGTCAAGAAACAACTAAAAGACTAGCACTTTGGGAAAGATAGAAATATTATAGTACCTTGCTTATTTAGATGCCAAACACCTGTTATCTTCAACTATTTAGAATGTAGCCAAGAGCCCTAAAGTAAGCCAAAATAGATGCCACATAATACTTACATCAAAGTTCATGGATGAATCTCTCAGGTCTATTTACTCTTACTGTAAACACAATTCTGACAAGCTTGGTTATCAGCTTTTCCAGCCCATGTCAGATTAGAAGCAATTAATTTAAAAAGGAGATGCATAACTATAAGAGGTAGACACACTGAGCAGCAGCAAGAATTGACAAATGTTATCATGTTACTGACAGAGTAAACAAAAGGGAAGAACCTTAGATAACCTAAAAAGCAGAGCAATTCAAAATAATTTATTTAGGGTGATAAAGAAGCCCCTGCAAACTCTGACTATATCCCTGCACAATATGGCAGAATACAACAAGAATTCACACTTAGAATTAGAGCCTCTGAGGTTAAAGGAAATATTCAAACCTCCCCAATTAAGTACTTTATTTTACAGATAAGAAAACTGAAGGGCAGAAAACCTAAATATGATTCTCAAATGCCTCAGTAGATGAGTGAGAATTTGGACCCAGATTCAAAAGAAATCCCTTCCCAAAATAGCACCATGCTGCTCTGTATAAAACAGCAATATATAGATGAGAATGTTATCTCCATTTTACAGGAAAAGCCAAGGAAGAGAGAAGCTATGTAATTTTCCTTGATCAAAAACATCTAAAACAGGAACACAGGAGCATAGTTCTTGATCTGGGAGGATCTTCAAAAGTCATTTAATCTCTACTTCTCCTGTTTTCCCCCTGGAATCTCAACACTCTGACCAATACTTTCTCTACTATATTTTCATTCTTTTTTTTTTTTTTGCTTTTTGCTGAGGCAATTGAGGTTAAGTGACTTGCCCAGGGTCAAACAGTTAGGGAATGTTAAGCGTCTGAAACCAGATTTGAGCTCAGATCTTCCTGACATCAGGGCTGGTGCTCTATCCACTGTGCCACCTAGCTGCCCCTATATTTTAATTTTTCAAAATTACCAAGCATTAATAAAAATTCAATTGTGTTCATTATACTCTTTAAGAAATCTGGCATGTAGCAAGATGGCAAACTGCAGACATCATTCTCTATGAGCTCCTGAGACCTTACCTCAGACCCAGACAAACTGAGCCTCAGAACTGGTTCTGGAGTGAAGGCTCCGTCAAAACTTGGAGTACAACGAACTTCTATCAAAAATTTACTTTGAAAGAACTCCAGAGAAGGTCAGTTTCATATGGGCAAGGGATCGGCCACTTACAGCGCCAGCACCAGCGCACCCTGGGTGAAAGACGGGCCTGGGACAGAGCGGTGGATTTTAGGCACCCAGGAAGTCCCTGGGAAACACTTGGGCCACTTTGTTCTGCTTGCGGGCAGATGCTTTGGCAGATCTGCCTTTGGTAAAGGGTGAATTGAGAGCAGCTGAAAGTGTGGTCCTAGAGTGGATCTAGCCCGACCAGCCCTGCACTGGAAGTCAACTCAGCAAACTGCTTCAGGGCAAATTGAAACAGCAGCAGAATTCCCTGCTAGTGATTCAGACCTCAGCTCAAAAACATGAGCAAAAAGTAGAAGAGAGCTCTGACAATAGACAGCTTTTACAGAGAGAAAGAAGGACATACCCCAGATCCTGAGGTTCTGAAAACAATCCCAGAGGAAGCCACAAAGATGGGCATGAGCTGGTCCCCTTTTTCAGAAGGCGTATCTGAAAGATTGCATAAAGAATCTCAAAAGAGAGCTAGAAGAAAAATGGGAAAATCAATTGAGATCAGTGCAAGAAGAAAATATCGCCCTGCAACAGAGATGTGAAAAACTGTAAAAAAAGACTGGTGAATTGGAAAAAGACAAAAATTCACTGAAAAACAAAACTGGTGAATTGGAAAAAGATAATTCACTGAAAAACAAAATTAGTGAATTGGAAAAAATTACCAATTCACTGGAAAATAAAAATGGTGAATTGGAAAAAGACAACAATTCACTGAAAAATAAAATTGGCAAAATGGAAAAAGAATGCATTGAACCAAAAAAATTCAATTGGCCAGTTACAAAAGAAGCTAAAAAAGATAACTGAAGGAAATAATACTTTAAAAATTAAAATTGAACAAATATAAGTAAATGACTCAATAAGACTTCAAGAATCAGTCAAGCTAAAACAAAAAAAAATGAAAAAATAGAAGAAAATATGAAATATCTCCTAGGAAAAATAACTGACTTGGAAAACAGATCCAGGAGAGATAATTTAAGGATTATTGGACTCCCTGAAAGCCATGATTAAAAAAAAAGGATCTTGATGCTATCTTCCAGGAAATTATGAAAGAGAATTGTCCCGATGTTTTAGAATCAGAAGGTAAAGTTGGCATTGAAAGAATTCATCGATCACCTCCTGAAAGAGACCCCAAAATTAAAACCTCAAGGAATATCGTGGCTAAATTTCAGGACTATCACACCAAGGAAAAAATATTACAAGCAGCTAGAAAGAAACAGTTCAAATATCAAGGAACTGTCATTAGAATTACACAAGATCTGTCATCTTCCACATTAAAGTATCAAAGGACCTAGAATCAGATATTCCGAAAGGCAAAAGAACTTGGATTACAGCCAAGAATAAGTTATCCAGCTGGAATGAGCATTATCTTCCAGGGAAGAAGATGGTCATTCAATGATACAGGAGAATTTCACCTATTTCTAATGAAAAGACCAGATATGAACAAAAAATTTGACCTCCAAATACATAACTCAAGGGAAGCATAAAAAGGTAAAAAGGAAAGAACTCTTGAGAACTATATTTCTACTATGGGTATCCTTAAAGAATGAGGGTATAATTTGATTTTACTTTGATAATAATGGAAAATAAATTAGAGGTGGATGGGATATCATAATGAAAAAAAGGGGGGAAAGGAGGCAAAATAAAGTAAAAAAAAAAAGGAGGTAAAATAAGAAATCTGGCATGTATACATTAAATCCTATAAAGATTTTCCTAAGGAAGGAAGACTGACCATAGATGCCAGAATTAGAATGGTATGTGCAGGAAAGGTTAAGGAGATTAGCTTGGCTAAAGTAAACTGAAGATGCTTAGAAATAGTGTAGGAAAAGTTGGTAGTGTTAGAAAAACACTCAACACTGAAAATCAGATATCAAGGAAAATTTATTAAATATGAATCTTAAGGAATTGTCTCACTGTCTGGGGAGATACAGCCCCTGGTCCTCTTCAGGAAGAGGGATCTCAGAACACAGAAGTGAGAAAAGCTTTATAGTTGCTAGGTTGGTATAACCTCTCCTTCCAGAGAAAGCATTAGTCTGTTCCTTCTGGGTAAGGATCTTTCTAAAATGCCCACTAAATGTTTTCTCTAAATATGTATAAACATATTCCCCCTCCCTGATCCTACATTCCATGTTCAAAAATGGCATAAAACTCCTCCTATGTGATATATTGTTTAATATTCAACTAGCTTATTAAGCAGGTGCAATAGTGATTTGGTCAAGTCAGGTCATTGAACCCAGCTAGTTTTTGAACATCCATGTTCAAAAATAGCTCTGTGGTTTTCTCAAAACCACAAAACTTTTGAATTGGCTGTGTCCATCTGTGCCTTACTAGCTCCCTAATTGCTCCTTTGCTCAATGCTTCTTTCTGTTGATCACTTAATTATTCTGTGGAATCTTAACCTTCCTTATCCTCTCACATTGTGAAGACCTCTTGGTCAGTCGTAACTACTATTTTAACTACCTCAAAGCTTGAATACTCTTGAAATTCAACTTTTTAATATTTCTCAGTAGCAAATTTGGTAGGCCTTTGATTCTTATATACCTTATAAGACAGGAAAGTAGAGATCACTATGAATTTTTGAACAGAGTGAGATGATGCCAACAATTTTTTGAAGATTTTAAAAACTAGTAATAGTTTGTAAAATAAACAAGAAAGAACTCAAACCACAAAAACAACAACACAAATTATGAGAGAATGTAGATCAGTCATGTGATGACAAAATCTTGGACTAAATTTATGGCTATTAGAATAGAAAGAAAAAATACAGGAGACTGGAGAAGAAAGGTAGAACAAATTCTTTATTAATGTCTTACTGAAAGTAGAGAAGCAATAAAATGTTCTTACATGAAAGATACCATTATATTTTGTTTCTGATTCTTTAATATAGAACTGAATTTAGGTTCTTAAAGAGGTAAGTTACATCACGTTCTAACAAGATAAAACAGCTTTCAGTTCTTAGAAGCTTAGTAAAGTTTTGTGTGTCTGCTGTTAAATAACCAAATTAAGTGAGTTTATCTGGGATAATCTGAGTGAAGAACTTTCATTAGGATATGGTCTTCAAGTAGACCCTAATTATGACTCGAGAATTTTCAAAAACAATTTAAGCTATAGCTAAAAGTGACAGGTGTTTGATTATCTTAGATAGACAAACATTTCCCCTTATTTCCCTTCCTCCTTTTCATTAGTATTTAAGTACCCAATAAGATAAAATATGTTCTGGGGTCCATATTTAGTATCTGGGTAAATTAGAACTCTCCAGCCAATGGGATAAAAGGTAAAAGCGTGGGGTGGGGGCTTCTGGTTAGGATTTATAATCCTGTGTTTGCACTTTGCCCTCCTTTACTACAAAAGCTTCATGTGTTGGGACTTGCCCTTTCTCACCAGATCATAATAAATTCCTTTTTTGCTTTTTCTTATCTGGAGAGTTTCTGATTTTATTTAGGTTGACTGTCCCACACCAGTTAGAAATAGAACATCAGCAAAGGACTAGCCATTAGGTCATGAAGATTTAAAAGACAGTGTCTATATGGCACTTGTAGGTTTAGCCCCCTCCAAAAATAAAAATTAAAATTAATTTACATATATTAGCCCTTTTGATCCATGTGAGGTAGATACTAGCATTATTCCCCTTTGATGAATGAAGAAATTTAGGATATGATAGGTTATGTGATTTGTTCAATATCACATAGCTGCTAAGTGTCTGGGGTACAATTTATATTCAGGAATTCCTGACGCCAAGTCAAATTTTCTATTCACTGAGTCATCTACCTATATTGGAACCAAAATGATTCATAAAATCTTTTTCAAAGATATTGTGGGATTGCCATATTCTTAGACAAAAATAATAATTATGCACATGAAATTGTTCTCCTTTTGAAATCTTGATATAGTTTTGACTTAACTTCTTATATATGAATAAAGAGAAGATAGATTATCTCCATTATCTCCAATATTCCTGACTTCTCATTCCTCTCCAAAACATAAACTAAGCAACAAAAATAAAACAACTTCAAATGTTTTTATGTCCTAAAACACCCAAAATCCAAAAGAAGAAAAAATACAATTAACCAAATGCAGAAACTGATGCTCACTGACCCTAAGATTGCTCCACACTATTTTTCATCTCCTTTGCTAATAGCAGTGAAGTTGCACTAGAGGGCCCAGGTATATGACATAGTCTTACAAAGGATTCTCCATCTCCCCTTTCCAGTGCCAAAATGTATCTAACTCCAAGTTGTAGAAGTTGAACAGTGAGATTATCTGTATCTTCTCAGGAATAAAAGTCTATCAAGGGCTGAAATCTGAAATCTTCAATTCTGCAATGTTCCAAATTGGCTTTGTTAAGAAAAAAACAGAATCCAAATTGGTGATAGCCAATTAACTAGAAAACTGAGGGACAGAGGAAATGGGACAGGAGCACAAGGGCACAATATTGTACTTTTTAGGGTATGTGAAGTACTTTACAAAGTCTGAGAGGAGAGCACAATATCCAGCTGGGGCCAGTTCTCACCACCCAAAAGATAGCTGGGGAAGACATGTAAACTATTGAATAATGAATTGCCTATAAGGGAGGAGCCTGAGATGCTTTGAGATCCAGCCTTCAAGAAAACCATTGTCAGAGTAGTGAAAGTCAAGAAAGAAATGATAAGTAAATTAAAGGGGAGGGGGTAATAAAGTATGAAAGATTTCAGGAATAAAAAATTCTAAAACCTTAAACATACAGGAAAAAATAGTAGAAGGAAATATGGTCTCCATAATAGTAAACAGATTAGGGCAAAACATATATAGGGCAAAACAAAGAAATACTTGATAAAACAGAGCACCCTGAAGACTTTGGAAAGTATTTTGTGTATATGCAAGTGATATGACTAAAATGCCCATATTTTTTGAACTCAAGATTTCATTATGGTACTTGTATTATAAGAAAAAACAATGATTAAAAAAAAAGTTCTGCATACTCCCAAAATGTTTAAAGTAGAACTATTTTGTGATAGTTTAGAATCAGAAACAAAATAGATGTCTATCAATTGGGAAATAGGTATATACATTATAATATATGAATTTAATGAAATATTGTACTGCTAAAATGTCTATAACAAATGCAGAAAAGTCAGTAAAAATTTCACAAGCTGATTTACAGTGAAGTAAACAAACTGAGAATACAATGTACACATTAATTATAACCATTTAAAATAAAAGGATGACACACCAAAAAGTCAAAAGTGAATACAATAAAATCATAAACTTCAAAGGGGACTCAAAGGAACAGATATGACAAGATCAACGTACTACTCCATGGAGGTAGGGGATCCACTGGTGTTACATATTGTACATATTTTCAGACTTTGTCAATGGTTTGATCAGTTGTAGTGACTTTTCAAACCTCTCCAAAAAAACATTTGCCATGTAGGATGGAACCCTGGCATGGGGAAGGGGAATCATCCATGGAAGAGTATGCAGATGTAAAAAACAGAAACTATCAACAAAAGATATTAAAAAAAATAAAAGTGGGTTTTAATTCATTTTAAACTATATATTTAAAGTATACCAAATAAAACTTGGAGAATTTTTTTTTAATTTTATTTTATTTGCAAAACATATGTATGGGTAATTCTTCAACATTAACCCTTACATAACTTTCTGTTACAAATTTTTCCCCACAACTCTCCACCCCTCCCCTAGATGGCAGGATACCCACTACATGTTAATTATGTTAAAATACTTGACAAAACTTGGAGAATTTTAAAAGGGCACCTAAATTTGAAAGGAATTTTGACCATATTTCTTTTGGATAGCACAAGTCAGATTTTCCATTAAGTTCAGATATTTTTACATTAAAATGCTAAAAGTCTGGCAATTCATTAAATATCCATTTTTCCCATTTAGAATTATGCTTAACGTTGCTGAATATGGTATTTTCATCCATAATCCCATTTCTTTTATTCTTTTATAAATAATGTTTCAAGACCCAGTCTTTTCATGGAGCCACTTCCAAGTCTCGAATAATTCTAATCGTAACTCTACCATGTTTTATTTTTTCCTTATTGCTCATAATTTTTTTTCTTCTTAATCCAGGGATTTCAGAATTTGGCCATGATATACCTCTAGATTTTTATTCATAGAATCTCTTTATGGTTGTGATTGGTGGATTTTTCTCTTTCTTCTTACCCTTTTGTTCTAATATTTCAGGATGATTTTTGAAAATGAATTCATAGAACTTTATTCCTTTACACTGAGTGCCTTCTTTGCCTTAAATGTTTTTGCTCTATGTTATAATTTTCTTTTTTACTGATAGAAAAGACAAATTAACTAAACACTATATCTGTTCATGTTACACATTGGAAATAAAATAACAAATAAAAAACATTAAAGACTGTAGGAAAAAAAATTACACAAAACTGAGTAAGATAGGTCCAAAGGAGAGACCAAGAAAAAAAAGCTGTTCTTTAAAAACTGGTGCCCATTTTTCTATATTATTAAGAAAAATTTTCATTTCTCCTTAACTGAAGTAGGATTGAATAGGTTTCTCAAATATTAAGTGGTAGAAAAAGACAAGATTCACTCCAAGTTATAATGTAGGTTGGAAAAGATGAATTACAATTAAGTGTGGAAAACGAAACTGAAGATAAATTATTGGACACATTTAAAGTTTTGACAAGGAATTTCAATTTATATTATAGAGATTAGGAAAATATTAAAGGCTTTTAAACATAAGATTTTGCAAGAAGCAATGCTCATATGTGCATATGGAAAGTTATTTTATCAACTATTTGAAAAAAAATACTTTAAGTGGGCCAAAACAGGAGGCACTATGAAAAGTAAGAATACTATTATAATTTTCCAGGATGAGAGAGCCCTGCACTGGGAACATGGTAGTATGAGTAGAAAGAAAAAAAATTGTGAAGATAGAATTGAATGTATTTGTTTATTAATTGTATATCAGGGCAGAGCAAGAAGAAGTGGAGTCAAAAATAATTTTGAGAGTTGCGGCTTGGTCACCTGAGGAAATGGTGGTAGTACCTTCTCTAGAAATAAACAAGTTAAGAAAAGACAAAAATATAATGGTGTAGAGGATGATTACACTTTTAAAAGTTTTGTTTCAGTTTTAGAAAGGATACCAGCTAAAGAATTCAAGCAAGCAGTTGGAAACACTTAAACTTTAAAAGGAAGGGAGGAAGACTACTTACAATGACTTGGGAAACATCTGAAAAGAATTGACCATAGAAGGTAGGAGAGTGGATGAGAAAACAATCAGGAAAAAGAGTGCACAAGGTGAAGAGAAAAGTGCTGATGACACAGCCTTATATCTACATTATTTTTCTTGATTTGGAACTTGATGTATATTGACAATGCAAAAGATAGCCTGGGGACAGAAACAAATTGGCAGTAGATGGCTCAACAACATAAGCAAGTAGATGTTGGCTTATGTTCTATATCATACCATAGCTTAGGCACATGCTACTTTCAACTTCACAAGGATTTGGTGAAATGATGCATATAATGGAAAATGAGTTCCTTAGGATATATGAAGTTTACCACAGTGATATTTACAGGAAAATTAAAGGCATGTGATTCTCTTTTTAATTAGGAAATATATGACACACCACACAGGACATATAGCATTCATTCTACAGCAACTTTCTAGCATGCTGATTCTGAAAGGGAATGGAAATTATGGCCATCTCTCTAAAGTGACAATGAAATTGTTCTAATTCCAAATGGAATGTGTACTACAGAGGACATGGGATATTAAATCAACAAGTAACAGCTGAATATTTCAGTCTATGATGGATGCCAAGTTTCTGGTGGGGATCAAAATCCATCAAGAACAGTGGCTGCTATCATCAATCACGTCCATGGAGTACTCACTACTGCTGTGACTTATGAGTGTGTAGCAGGCCCAGGGGGTGGTCAGAAGGAGGAAAAAGTGACAGTAAATGCATTCCTAAGTGGTATCACAGCCAAATGACATAAAACTCAGCACCTGTGGGGCAGAGGAGGGAGGGGGATGGAATTAGTCAGAATGTGGGAGTTCACAGCAGGTGGAAGGATAGAATACAGTCTGATAAGCCACAGAATCATAAAATTCTAGATTGTTAGAAATGGAAACAACTTGTGAGCCTCTAATAGTAATATTTGTTATTGTAATAGCAGTAATAGAAGTCATAGAAATAATGCCATTTCCCAGTTTGTACAATATTTCAATTTTATTAATTTAATTTTATTAAAGAGCTTTCTGCACAACCACTTAATGACATAGTACAAGTGTAATTAATCTTATTTTACTGATGAAGGAACTGAGAATCAGAGCAGTAAAGGCACTTACTGAAAGTCACAGAATATTAAGACAGAGGAAAGGACTCAATCTTAGTTTGCTTCTACCAAAAGTTGGTGAAACCATGAAGATATTTAGACAAGAAAGCCTATACTATGTAGAACATAAAAAGAAAGAACCTTGGGACGACAAAAGATGAGACTGGATTTCTATTGCAAGCTCTTCTTTTATGTAATTTTATGGCCTTGAAAAATAAACTTTTCTGACACATTATCTGTATGTGTGTGTTATGATAAAAATGTACTAAATGAACTATTAGATTATTTAGCATTTCAACATTCATTGAAAATCCAATACAACATGTTACAGAAAAGAATTAGCTTAGTTTACTAGGCATTCATTCATCAGTAATTGATAATATTGGCATCCATGGTAAAATATTAGAGATTAAGGATGGATGCATTGCTCATAAACCATTTTTCTAATATAGATAAAAATATTTCTCAACCTCAGTTCCATTTTCATTAAGTACTTTCTTTGGTCCATAATTTATATCTATATTCATACATTTTTTTCCTTTTGTACTATAATGAAAGGAAACTTCAAAGTTTATTTTCCATTTTAAGAAATGTCTAAGAAATAGAATAGTTGAACTTGCCCCAGGTGACTTTTCATCTAATTTCAAATGTATTTCTAATAAAAACAATGGTACCATATCTGGAAAAATCCATATAGACATAACAAAGTTTTCTTTTTCTTTTTTCAGATACTGCTTTTAAATCAATTATATGTAGGAAAAAAAAGCCTGAGGGTAGCAACTGAGTCAATACTGCGTTATGGATACTAGACTATCTTTATACCTGAAACATATTTTCACTATATATGTCAATCACTATCTAACAGAATAGCTTTTTATTATTTTCTCCAAATTAATACCTTTTTCTCAGTTTAAATGATTTAGAAAATTGAAATATTGTTTTACATTTTTATATTCTTTATGACAAAGTTTAGAACTAATAAAAACGAGAGAGCCAACAACATATTAGCTTTGTCAAACACGATTTACATATTATTCAATTGCATCTGTTTGTTAATATTGATTCATTTCTGCAACTGTATTCTTCCTATTAAGGACCAACAGAAATGTACTTTGATCGTAATCCCAGTGAACAAATACAAATCCATCTCAACCACATGATGAGATGGTTATGATTTTGTTAAGATAGGGGTGAACAGAAAAATAAAAAAACAAAGAAACATAAGATTTACCCATAAACTTTCGTTCACTCATCCAGATCTTTTTAGAGAGTTTTAGATAATAAAATCTCCACTTCAGCTAATATTCAGGTACATGCTGTTATACTAAAAGTAAATATCCTCTCTTTAAATAAATTGCTGTCATTTTCTTTTATACTTTTATACATTATATATACATATATAATGAATGATATTATAAGAATTCTAGAAAAAAAATAGAAATGTTAACAGTTGTTTCATGCTCTCCTTCAGTGATGCAGTGAACTAAAGTTTGAACACTTTCAATGTGACCAGTTATAGAAATCAGGAAAAAAGCAAACTTACTTTAATATGGTTTCTACTTCAAATTTTTATTTAAATTATTTTATGACAAAGAAGGGGAAATTATTTATGGATTTAATTACAAAATCCAAATGCTAAACAATTAGATTCCTATTATTATGAAATAAACAGGCCGTAAAAATAGTGTTGAATAAAAATGACTTAATTCTTTTGTTAACAACAATTGAAAAATTGTTATGTTTCTTCATTGTGTGCAAGTTCTTTCCCATTATAGTTTTATTTTAGCTCTTAAAATGATTTAACTTAGCAATCAAAATATGTGGATAATTTTTTTTACAAAAAAACAATGACAAAAAAGTAAATACTGGTGAAAAAGCTATCTTATCAGTGTCTTGAATTTATATTGTTTTGCTACTATTTCCAGAAATATGGGTACAAAAGGATGGAGTGTATAAATTGAGATTGTCAGGTTGATGTTCTAAAGCTACAGTGTAGTACCTCAGATACCAAAGAGAAACTAGTTTACAACCTCATCATTCTGAAAAGGATGACACAGGTTTGAGGTGACTGTAAGGGCAGTGAATGAATATAGAGTGATCAACATGATTCAGACCATCAATAAGCAACTCTGATATATGGGACAAATGAAGAGATTAATAAATCCTTGGAATCAGATAAAGGCAAAGGTAGGCATTTGATAATTTATATACTAACTGTTCTAAACTTTAACGTCACTTCATGAATCAGATGATTTAATATTGAATCTAATCCTCTCAGTCCTGTGAAAGTATTTTCATTGCTTCCTATACTCTTAAATTAACCACTCACTAGGATTGCTATAAATTTAGAGCTGTCAATTAATCTGCTGTGGAAAACTTCCATAGTTCCTTAGGACTCCCAAACTTGGAAAATATAAAGAAAGTAAACTAGCAAAGAATAGTGAATAGACAAATAAGCTAGTGTCAGGGCAATGACCAGAACAAATGATACAGTCTTTGACATGTGCTGCAATAAGTTATGGATTTGAATTAATAGATCTAGTTCTGATTAGAATCATGGCCACTTTTTGTCTCTCTGACCTAGATCAATTCATTTAAATAATAGTTTTTGGATTTCTTCTTTTGCACAATTAGGATAAAGTGGTGATCTCTAAAAAGTGATTTTAGTATCCCCTAATTTTTCCATGGATTCGCCCTCATATACTCATTTCTCAGTGTGTTTGGGTATGTTTCTTGTCTAAGTATAGTAGAGAATATTTGAAAGAAAATGTTATAGGAAAAAGCTAGGACTATTATCAAATACACAGCATTCTAGATTACTAAAAATGATATGGAAACATTTTGGAAAAAGAAAATTGTGGCAGCAATTTTAATATCATGCCATGGATTTATGATTTTATTTATATAATTACTGGTATATAACAATGATAAATACAAGGAAATAGTGACAACCAACATTGTTTTTAAAATTAGAAATGAGATTCCTCCCAAGAGAAAGAACTAATTGTATCTGAATAGAGATTGAATACACAATACATATTTTTTTTTTCTCTTGAGGATCTTTTTTTTTTTTTTTGGTAGGGGGAGATCTATTTTTTTTTTCCTAACATGACTTTCATGGAAATGTTTTACATGACTTCTTCTGTGGCTTCTAAATAGGGAAGGAGAAAATGAGAGAACTAAAAGTTTTTAAAATAAATTGTAAAAATTGTTTTACATGTAACTAGGGGAAAGAAAATGTCAACTATTTTTCACTATATTTAAAAAAAGGAAGGAGATACACTTAGCATGTTTCTCTGTGTACACTAGGGAGAGAGTAAAAAAAAACATTTCTTTCTTTACACAATGAAAACATGAATTTATAGACATCAAGTAGAATATCCAACATAATAAAAATTATTTTATCCTTAATAAAATGAATACCATGATTTACCAAAACAAGCATAAACAAACAATAAAATAAATATCAATTAAATGGGAGAGTGTAAGTTTTTTGTTGAGCTTAATGTGAGCAATATTTTTGATTCATAATGATTCTCCAATTTAAATACAATTCTAAATGATAATGTGGGATTTGAGTTTGCAATCTGATTATTTGTCATTTATTAATATAAGTTAATGGTCTTCTGGTGTATTAGGTCCTGATAATGCCAATCTAGTTTTACAATGCATTGTAACTTTTTGTATTGTAGAATAATATATCACAATTTCTAACACAAAGGTTTAATCATCAACAAATAACTTTAAGTTGTGTGATTCAGTGGATAGAACATTGGACTTAAAGTCAAAATGACATGAGTTCAAATATACTCACAAATATTTACTAATTTGAGATATTTAGCAATTTTTTCATCAATTTACTCATCTGTAAAATATGAGTAATAAATAACAATGATTTCAAAAAGTTGTTTTGAGTATAAAATGGGATATTTGTAAAGAATTTTATAAATCCTGAAATGCTTGAAACTATTATCATTTTTCCTTTCCCATTCCAAAGTACAGTCACATAAAACACAGATGTTTTAAGAAAAAATTGAGTAAAAACCAATCAACATATTGGAAAATTTTGATGTTATATATAAAGTTCCACATTCTTGGATACTGACCTCTGTTAAAGAACGCGGACACTGCTTTCTTATATGCATTCTATGAAGCCATTTAAAAAAATTAAATTTGAACTATTCTGTTTTATTTCAGACTGTTCTTTTCATTGACATTGTTTTATTCATTAAATATATAGTTCTCAAAGTTCTGCTTATTTCATTCTGCTTCAGTCAATTTATTCCTTCCTTGCTTTTCTATTTTCTTTATGGTCACTATTTCTCATAAAAATCATATTCTATTGCATCTATATGAAAATATTTGTTTATTTTTGAATTTATGGTCATCTATTGTCTTTCTTGTTTTTGCTCCTCTGCCCCCCCCATGCTGCTATATATTATTCCAGTATCTAGGATGTTCACACATTTTTCAGTGATGCCTATTTCTTTGTTCATCCATTTAGATGAACAAAATGTCCCGAAATACTGGGGCGATTGAAGTATATGCCCAGAAGTTGAATCTCTAGGTCAAAGTATAGGCATCTTTAAGGTTCTTTCCTTGCATGATCCAATGTGCTTTACAGATTTAAGAAAAAAGAAAAAAGAAAAAAGAATTCACAACTCTACCAACAATGAATTAGTGTTTAATGAATTCCTTATGAATTTACTCTTTGATATTAGCTATGTCATTATTATTAGGCAAATCCAATGCCTTTGTTTTTTTTTTACTATTGCTTTATGAAATGTTATGTATAGGATCCTTACAGTCATATTTCAGGATTGTATAACTGAGAATTACCCCCAAAAAAGTTTTTCAAAGAGGCAGAGGAACTAGTTACTAAACTGTCAATATTCATTAGATAATGGAGAAAGTAAGAAAGTTCCAGGAAGAAAAATCTATTTCTGCTTCATTGACTACACTGAGTCTTCGTCTATGTAGGTCACAATAAAATATGGTAAGTCCTCAAAGAGATGGTATTCCAGCAGTACCAAATTCTCTGTGCCTTGAAAAACTTATATTGTGGGTCAAGAAACCATAGAACCAAACATGAAACAGCTCATTGGTTCAATATTGGAAAAGGAATAAAAAAGGATTTATTAAACTTATATACTGAGTGCATCATGCACAATGCCAGCTTGGATGAATTAAAATCTGGTATTTAAATTGCTAGAAAAAATATCAACAATCTTATATATGTAGATAATTTCACTCTGATGACAAAAAGTAAAAGTATTAAGAAATGATGAGAGAGTGGGGTAGTTAGGTGGTGCAGTGGATAGAGAACCAGCCCTGAAGTCAGGAAACAGTTCAAATCTGAACTCAAACACTTAACACTTTCTAGCTGAGTGACCCTGGGCAAGTTACTTAATTCCAATTGACTTGCAAAAAAAGAAAAAAGAAAGAAAGATGAGAGTGAAGGAAAAGCATAAAAGCTGCCTTGAAGCTTAATATAAAAAAGGTAAAAACACAACCAACCAACCAACTCTATCATCTTGAAATCTGGTTCCATCTTTTCCTGGCAAATAGATGGTGAGGAAATGGAAACAAGGTAAGGTTTATATTTTCTTAGGCTCAGACATTACTTTAGATGATGACTGCTGCCAAAAAAAATGAGATGCTCCTGGGAGGGGGGGCAGAAACTATGGTAAATCTGAACAGCAAACTAAAAAGCAGAGATATTACTTTGCTCACTAAGATCTGTATAGTCAAAGCTTTGGTTTTTCTAATAGCAATATATGTCTGTGAGAGCTGTTCTATAAGAAAATCTGAGCACCTCAAAATCAACATTTTCAGATTGTGCTGCTAATGAAGACTTGTTCAGAAAAAGATGAAATAAGATAATATTTAAATAAATTAATTGAGGTTAGTCACTGGAAGGTCAAATACTGAAGCTGAAGTTTAAATAATTTGACCACATAATGAAAAGATAAGACTCAATGGAAAAGACTCTGATGTTGAGAAAAATTAAAAGCAAAATAAAGGAGGGAGGGAATAAAAGATGAAATTAATAGATGCTGTCATTGAAACAACAAATATGAACTTGCACAGACTTTGAGAGATAGTGGAATATAGAGGAGACTGGTGTGCTGTGTCCCATTGGATCACAAAGAGTTAGATATAACTGAAAAACAATAGTATCTTCAGCTTTATGGTGTTGTTTTATGAAGTAAAATGTGTTTATTCCAGGTAAATTTTTATAACATTTATAATATAGTATAAAAATATCTATCAATTCTTGTCTTTTTTGATGAGGAAGTATTAATTCTTCTGGAGATTCCTTAGGATGATGAGTCTGGTGATTCATTACTACTGTGCATGTTTCTTTCTGGATGATTCTTTAGATCCATAATCCTTCATATTTCCATGTCTACAAAATTTTATTAATTGCATAAATGTGTTTTTCTCTTTAAATACTTTTACTTCATGTTTCCAGCAATAACAATAAATACAGAGCCTTAATTTTCCTTTTGATAACCTTGTAATTAGTATGTCTTTCCTGGAGAAGAATAAAGCATTTAGAAACATCATCTTCATGTATTGGCATAATTTGCCTTCTAGATTGAAACTCAAAGTCATCAGTACTTTCCTTTGTAGACATTAAGAATTATTATTAATTTTTAATTTTTATTTATCAAATTCAAACAACATTTTTTTTATTATTGGAGAAAATTTTCCTGAGATAAAGTAGCTAATTTATTTCTCATTTGAGCCATATTAATATGTCATCCACATATAACAATTGATTAATATAATATTTTTAGATCGTTCTTTTTTATGTGAATGCTTTATCCAATCATCCCATGGTTGACCTCAGAATATCAAACTTATATTGGAGTTTACTGAGTTGGCCAATAAAAGAGCCCCACCTGATCTGGTGGAAACTCTCATATGTAGCAAAAAGACAAAGCCTATACATGCTTAAACCACAAAGGAAATAAAAGCAACAAGAGAAAGCAAGAGTGGAATGAATATGATACCTGGACTTGAATGACCATGATTTTTCCTGAAGTAAGGGAAACTTTAAAAGTACTCTGAAGAGATGTCATCACACAGGATGTTATTGTGAAGCGTTTATTGGGGTGGTATGGCAAAGAGACCCTTTAATTGGTGAATTAATGCCTATCACTAGATGGATGGAATAGTACTCAATCACTAAGATGAAAGAAGCTGTTATCAGTTTGTGACCCACATTCCTGAGGAGTGATAATGAGAAATATAATTTTTTGCAGAAACAAAGTGAGATTGAAGTACCTTATTAGAGAAAGAATATTTATGTCAATTATCCTTGACATTACTATTTTGGTCATGTGTTTTAAATTAAGAGTGGTTTTCCAGATATGTGCTAAATACATTAGTATTTTCACGATGTTTATATCTGTTTTAAGTATTTTCATTAGAGAACTAAGCCATGAGGTTGAAAATGAAGCAAAGTCCATCTTAATAGATACCTTTTCCTCTGCTAATTCCACTAATTCTTACTCTTTGATTATTGTTTTACTAGTGTATAGGAACAGTGGGGATCTTGTTGGGTCTTTTATGCCCCTATTTACATCAACAGTATCAAACTCCAATAGAAAAGGTAGGTACTTTACCATGTATAAGAATCTCTTTTTTTTTTTTTGCATAACATATGTATGGGTAGTTCCTCAGCATTGATCTCTACAAATCTTTCCGTTACAAATTTTACCCCCAGTTCCCATCCCTCCCCTGGAGGGCAGGATGTCCACTACATGTTAATTATGTTAAACATGTATAAGAATCTCAATAGGACACATTTTTACTTAGTTTCAAATTTTGTTATTACCTATGTTTTATTTTATTAAATATTCTCTAATAACATTTTAATATGGTTTAGACTATACTCAAGAATGTTGTGGTTGTCTGCAGCCTAAGGCTGCATGTTCAACAAGTTTGATTTAAATGTTGAGATATTTAGGTGAATCATAGTTTCTTCTATTGCTTATCTTCCAAGTAAATTTATTGTGTGACTTTTAGAACAATGAGGAGAAATCACATCAACTTGGTATAGCTTAGTTTTATTTAAATAGATTCCCTTGTTTGCCACAATTTTAAGTAAAGTGACTACAACCATCATGACTAACACATGAGAAGTTCTTAATCTATTTTTTGTCATGGACCCCTTAAAGAGTGAGTGAAATACATAGGATTATAAAAGTAACCAATTATATTGAAATAAAAAATGTATTTTTTTCCTGTCAAGTCATAAGTCTGTAAGTTATGGAATTCTGACTATTCCTCCACTTATACCCATGCATGCACTCTATCTAAATTTTTCTTTGCCTCTGTCTGTCTCTGCCTCTCTATTGGTATTTCTCTGTCTTTGTTTTTCTCTTTGTGTTTATTTATGTCTCTCTCACATTATCTCTTACTCATTCACTCATACTCTGTGTTCATCTCTCTTTATAAATCTGTCTGTCTCTGTCTCTGTCTCTCTGTCTCTGTGTGTCTCAGTCTTTGTGTGTTTGTGTGTAGGTTTGTTTTCATATGTATTTGTAAGTCACTCTAGCTACCTCTGTGTTTACACAAGTAGGAATTGGTAGAAGATTCATATGATTAACTGTAGAGAAAACTTCAAAGGAGAACCCACAAATATTTGGATTGTAACACATTTCCAGAAGATGCTTTGAAAGAACTTCCGAAAACATCTGTTTCAATCTGGCAGGGGAGACATAGCTGAGACCAGATGCAGGGCAGGAATTGGAGCAGGGGGCCAGGGCATTGTGGTATTCTGAAATAGGAATATAGTGGGAAGCTCTTAGGCTACTTTGTACTGGTTAAAAAACTAGTGGATCAGCAAATTAGCTGTGAGACATCCAAGGGAAATACAAAAAGCAAATAGTGAGCCTCTGAAATGCAGAAAAACAAGGGACATGACCACACCTACCCAGCACCAGATGTCAGTCAGTAGCACAAGCCCCAGGGTGATCTAAAGCAGCTGAAGTCCCTTTGCCTTAAAAACAGATTCAAACATTTTTAAAAAATGAGCAAAAAAGCAAAAAAGAACTCTGACCATAGAAAGCTAATATGGAGAAAGAGAAGAACAGACCTCAAACCCTGAGGATCCTAAAGGCAAATCATTTCCAGATGAAACCCCAAAGGCTGATATGAGTTAGTACACATTTCATAATATTGTCTTGGAAGAATTTATAAAATATATTGAAAACAGCTAGAAGAATAATGTGGAAAGCAAATGAGAACTTTTCTAGAGGGTTTGGAAAAGGAAAGACAGATATAATCTGAAGAAAACTCCTTAAAATAGATTTAATGAAATGGGAAAGCACATATCTCCTTACAAAATAGATATAAAAAAGAAACAAATTTATTTAAAAAAACAGAATTTGTCAAATGCATAAGAAAATGTAATGAACAAAACACTTCATTTAAAAGTTCAATTGGCCAAATGCAAAAGGAGATGAAAAAGCTAACTGAAGAAAACAATTCACTAAAAATTAAAATTGAGCAAATGGAAGTGAATGACTCAATAAGGCTTCAGGGATCATTCAAACAAAACAAAAAAAAAGAAAAAAAATAGGAGAAAATTATAAAATACTCACTGGAAAAATTACTGATTTGGAAAATATATCTAGGTAAGACAATCTAAGAATTGGACTTCTTGAAAACTATGATGAAAAAAATCTAGACATTATCTTTCAGGAAATCATCAAGGAAAACTGCCTTAATGTTATGGAACAAGGAGATAAAATAGCCGTTGAAAGAATTCATCAATCATCTGGTGAATGAAAGAGACCCCAAAATGAAAACTCCAAGTAACATCATAGCTACATTTCAGAATTATCAGATCAAAGAGAAAATATTGCAAGCAGATAGAAGGAAGCAAATCAAATATTGAGGAGATACAATTAGGATTACCCAGGACCTAGAAGCTTCCACTTAAAATGATCAAAGAGCATGGAATCTGATATTCTGAAAGGGAAAGAAAATTGGATTGAAGTCAAGAAAATATGTACATTCAATGAAACAAGTGAATTTAATTTATTTCTGATCAAAAGACCAGAGCTGAATAGAAAATTTGATCTTCAAATACAGGGCTCAAGGGAAGCATAAAATGAAAGAAAAATTTTCTTTAAAAGTTAAAAAGCTAACACTCTATGGCATGTTTAATTCATGAGATCTGTATCTCTGTTATGGGTATATATGCAAATGGGATAAACACTCCTATAAAATGGAAGGAAATAGAACACTACATTAAAAGCCAGAATCCTACAATGTGTTGTTTGAAAGAAAAACTTTTAAAACAGAGTCATACATTCCGAATAAAGGTGAAAGACTGAAGCAGAATCTATTATATATATATATAAGCTGAAGTAAAAATATATACTATATATATAAGCTGAAGTAAAAATATATACTATATGTATAGTATATATTTTTACTCTTTCTATATAGTATATATTTTTACTTCAGCTGAAGCATAATAGAAGCAAAAAAAACAGGGGTAACAATCCTAATCTCAACTCAAGCAAAAGCAAAAACAGATCTAATTAAAATAGATGAGGAAGAAAACTATGTCCTATTAAAACGTACCATAGATAATGAAGTAATATCAATACTAAACATGTATGTACCAAATAGTATAACATTCAAATTCCTAGTGGAGAAGTTAAGAAAAATGCAAGAAGTA